>JAZKLR010000830.1:0-242305 GCA_037103525.1 Ganaspis brasiliensis | reverse complement strand
GGAGAGGACATCACGAATATCTAAGAATGCCCATGGGCATCAAAAATGCTCCTGCCACATTTCAGCGTTTAATGGATCAAGTATTATATGGCATGCAGTACTCAGAGATTTTCGTCTACTTAGACGACATAATTATATTCTCTGCAACTCTCGAAGAGCATGACGTAATTGTGGAACGCCTTTTGTCTAGGCTTCGTGATGCCAATTTGGTTCTACAACCTGAAAAATGTGAGTTTCTTCGTACAGAGGTAACTTATTTAGGACATATTATTACTAGAGAAGGAATTAAGGCCGACCCAAAGAAATTAGACGCCATAGAAAACTTCCCTACTCCTACCACCGAGAGAAATGTTCGCGAATTTTTAGGTATCGCGGGATATTATCGAAGGTTCGTAGAAGACTTCGGAAATGTGGCTAAACCATTATTCAATTTATTAAAAAAGACCCAACCATTTCACTGGGGGGAAAACGAGGAAATAAGTTTCGGAAAACTTAAGGAAAGACTTTGTCGGGACCCTATCTTGCAGTATCCAGATTTTGAGAAAACATTTCGTTTAACTACAGACGCCTCAGATATTGCAGTTGGCGCTGTTTTAACACAAAATAAGGATGGCATTGATTTACCTGTTTCATACTATTCTCGAGTATTTAATGCAAATGAGCTTAATTACTCTAAAACAGAAAAGGAGTGCCTAGCAGCGATCCACGCACTGGAAAATTTCCGACCGTATTTATACGGACGCAAATTTATCTTGTCTTGCGATCACGAGCCATTAAAATGGGTCGAGGCAGCGAGGACTCCTGTTTGTAGGTTATCAAAGTGGCTATTCCAAATAAAGGACTATGATTATGACTTTGAGTGTAAATCAGGTAAAATAAATCGATGGTTACCAGCAATATCGAATAACCCACCCGATCAGGACCACAACTCTGACTCAGAACTGAATGAGTGTGATTCAATGGAACCTGATACCATAACAAAGCAATTTAAAGCATGCCTTGCAGACAAAGAATTCCCAGCACACGTCCGTTCGTTAGGGATAACATCCTATCCAATTAATACGCATGATCGTGCGGCCAAACAAACCGCGAAAGAAATAATAAAGAAAACGCTAGCACCAAGAAAAGATAGACTAGTATCCGACCCCGGGAAACAGGCTAAAGAAGTTGTTGAAAAGTTAACAAAAAAAAAGACTTCTAAATCTACCCTCGAAATTCCCAAGCAAGTGGGACAACTACCAATTCCTCAACCCATCCCTAGTACATCCAAAAATGTCAGTGCGGGAATCCAAAGGAAACCTGGTAGACCTAAAGGATCTAAATCTAAAATCCCTTCTCTTAAACCAGCATCAGAAACTGACAATACCAGTATAGCTGATAGACTCAGAACAAAAAGGACAATCCCTGACTATCGGGATAACCTTTCTGACGCAGAAGGATCAGGTATAGAAGCAGATAAAAGCAGTGATTCTGAACAGGAGTCTGACACTCCTGTTCAGAGACATAGGTTTAGCTGTCTCCCTAGTTTAGACGTACCGGCAACGGTGCCAACTCGTGAAAGCCCTGTTAGAAATACGCAAATGGAAGATCAAGGTGACAAAAAAAGGGGCGATGAGGAAGAAGTCGCGCGGCAAAATATTTTTCCAGAAACCCTAGAAACGCGGGATAATGCCCAAGAAGTCCTAGAACCTGAGGACATTCTTGTATATGCTAGTCCCCCACCATGTAGTAGTGACGGCGATGATTCGGATGAAGAATTTCCTAATATCACACTAGACCCAGCCCTCGTAAAAAGCATTCAGGAATCCATTAATAAATTCGACAAAACGGTAGGTAAAAATCACCAATCTTGGTACTGGGACTCAAATTTCTTAGATTTGGAACACCCCCCTTCTGATACAGAACCTGGCAAGGGCATCCAACAAGAAAAGGATCCCACAGAATCGGAAGATCGGCCCACGGTTATAGGTTCCCAGATAGATAGCACCATAGACCGTATCACAAAAGAACTTAAAGAAATAGGAGATTTAATGGCCCAAAATGAGTTAGGATCAGTTTTTGACGAAACGGAACATGAATCAAATTGCGAGATCCAGCAGGAAAAAGATCCTACGGACGTTGACACAATTGTACAAAGCGATTCTCCCGATAAATCAATTCTAGCACCCTTAACAAAAAAAGGGGTGACGTTTGCAACCCCAATGCCTAGTCATGGCCCTGTCGCACGTTCTACTCCTTACGTTCAACCAACTGATCAATTAGAACATATTACAGAAGCGACCGACGAAACACAACCGAATTTAACCGAAGTAAGACTTGATGTTAAGAAACCAAAACCAAGACGGTTACAGACCAACGTTCACGAAAATATTACCCAACCATTAATGGCAACCCACAATCCTTCTGAAAGAATCCCTATAGATCCAAACCCCACTAATTTACAATTACAAATGCCTTACATCCATTCTCCCGAAGCCATGGAATGCAACGAGGATAGAAACATCCCAGATTTAGCTACACGAACTAATGTCTTAAATAGTTGTCGCGAATCACTAACATATCAGCATGACAATTTAGTTCACTTTATTTCAAGCGACTGCGAAGTAGTAACTCCCGTCACGAAATTACTTCTGTCAATTGGCAGAATCGACATGAACGAAATTAAAGATAAAAAACCGAAAAAGGGACAAATAATCGTTACAGAAAAAGGAAAAAATAAAATATACTCAGTAGTTTTGAAAAATCAGTATCTCGACTCCACGAATTCAACAGACTTAGAACAAGCGTTAAGGAATTTATTATTTGCTCTAACCCATGATAAAATTGACCAATTTCGGATTGCACGTTTTGGAAACCTATGTGACGACCTCCCTAAAAACACTCTTACTGACTTACTAACGACCATTTTTAGGGACAAGGACATAAAGATTACGGTTTGTTATGGAAACGTAATCACCCCACCAGAAGAATTACGACAGAAAATCATTAAGGAGTACCATTGTAGTACCATAGGAGGACACAAGGGGTTAACAAAAACTTATAGGCGAATAAAAAGTAGGTTTTATTGGACGAATTTAAGAAAGGACATTATTGAGTTTATCCGTCGGTGTTCGGAATGTGCCGAGCAGAAACTTACGCGAGTAAAAACACAAGAGCCGATGCTTATCACAGACACACCCCTAGATACGTTTGATAAGGTCTCTTTGGACACGGTTGGCATATTACCCACAACACCAAATGGAAATAAACATATCCTAACAATGCAGGATCACCTTAGTAAATATTGTATCGCAGTAGCTATTCCCGACATTAGTGCAACGACAATTGCTCACGCCCTTGCAACCCACCTATTTTCGGTACACAGCGCACCCAGATGCATTCTGACCGACCGTGGAAAATCGTTTACTAGTAAAGTTTTGCGGAAATTGGCAAAAATCTTTAATATAGAACAAGTGACCACTTCCGGCTATAGACCTCAAACTAACGGAGCTCTAGAAAGAAGTCACATTGTTCTAACGGAATATATCAGGATCTATGCTAATAATTATGATGACTGGGATAGGTTGCTGCCTTTTGCTATGTTCTCGTATAATACCTCCGTACATGAATCCACGAACTTTACACCCTTCGAGCTGGTCTTCGGCAGGGAGGCTAGAATGCCATCTTCCTTCCCTGAAGAAGAAAAGTTGGAAACGTATGGTTCGTACTTGAGGGAGTTGATCACGAGAATGTATGAAATACGCAAACTAGCTGCTAATAACATCATACAAGCAAAATTAAAAACTAAAGAATATTATGACCGTAAGGAAAAACCCCTTAATGCAAAATTAGGAGACTTTGTTAGAGTAAAAATTGAAGTAAGGTCCGGTAAGCTCGATGCTTATTATGAAGGCCTTTACAAGGTAGTAGGATTCACTGAGAATCATAATGTTATTTTAGAAGCAGAGGACGGAACAAGAATAACAAAACACGCTGACAAACTGAAACTAGCTTACATATGACTAGACCAGTCTTTAAACGTCTCGGAAAACGGATTTCTAATCGATAGGCATGGGTTCATACACGTGTATACCGATGGATCTTGTTTCCGAAACGGCAAGGAACTTGCAACTGCTGGTATTGGCGTATGGTTTTCAGAAAATCATCCCTCTAACATTTCCAAAAGAGCATCAGGCAGACAGACTAATAATTCCGCTGAAATCGAAGCCGTGATATCAGCCGCAACTCAGGCAATAGTTGCTGGCATAAAAAAATTAAAAATTCATAGTGATTCCCGATTCCTAATTGATGGGTATACCCAATGGTTAGGAAAATGGGAATCGAATCATTGGAAAGCATCCAATAACCAACTTGTTAAAAATAAATTAGAATTTTTAGAATTAAAAGAAGCACTTAAAACCTTGGATATTCAGTGGTGTTATGAGTCTGCACATAGTGGCTGTTATGGAAATGAACGGGCAGATGAATTAGCAAAACGGGGCGCTCTATCTTAGAGCCACCCCTCTTCTCCAAAATTTTAATAAATTATGTGTTATTTTCTAGATTAATCATGTTGCATTTGCTGAAATGGATCATCTGGGGAATCCTGCTTTCCAAAGTGAGATGTCAGAAAGCGGCAGCAAACTATTCCAATACCAAATTCAAAACCAACATCGGGATTCATTATGAAAGATTAGGACCCCTGCAACACTCCACGGACGTTTGGCGAGTAGTGATCTATCTAGACACTGCACCTGCACAGAAACCGCTCTCAGATTTCTCGCAACGACTCCACGAGACCATGGAACATTGCCTTGCTATCGCCCAATTTAGATGTTACGAAGAACTAAGCTACTCCAGATTACGAAAAAAATTTGATGCTGTTGCTACATTACAAATCACACTATCGAATGCCGTACAAGAGTTACGTCACCATTCTGAAACTTACGCAGCGGAATCTACACCGATGACGATTCACAGAAGGAAGAGAACACTACCATGGTTTGGATTCATAGGCAAAATCGCCGGACCAACAGCCGGAATCTTAAATTACGAAGATGGTGACAGATACGAAGAAGCCATACACGAATTAAATTTAGTACAAAATAACATTTCAAGACTTATGGGTGAACAGGTACATCTTGTTCGTTCAGAATTTCATGAATTACACGAAAAGGGTAAGCAAAGAGACTCGGAGTTAATGGCATTGAAAACTCAATTAAAATCCTTCGTTAACAATATGACAGAAGTAATTAACACCGCTTCAATCGATATGTACCGTGACTCTTTGCAGAGAATTGCCCTAACCGTCGAATTCTCTATCGACGAACATCAGAAGAGTCTCGAACAGCTCATATCTGTAATCAACACCGCTCAAGAAGGAAGACTTCATCCATCTTTATTGAAAAATGAACAAATCCTTCGAATCTCCAGAGAAGTTCAAGATTTATTATCAGATGTAGAATTCCCGCTACATCCTTATCAACTTAATATAATCGATTTAATTAAAATCTCAGCCGTTTTTCCTAGAATCAAAAACGACAAACTCTTCATAGCCGTAGACATTCCATTGTTAGAGAAAACCTCTTACCGGCTATACCAACTACATCCAATGCCCATCATTCAAACACTTGCCGACAATACCACAACCCGAGCCTATATAAGACCAAGGACTAAATATCTTGCCGTCGGGGAGGATAAACAACAGTATTTTTATATTATGGAAACCACTCTGCAATCCTGCGCTTTCATCAGAGGAAAATATATATGTAAATTTACCCAACCCATCTATGAAGCCAAAGGAGTAAGGTCTTGTGAATTGGAATTACTTCGAAAACCTTCTCTAGACGCGTTAAAAATCTGTGATATCCGAATAACTTCGAATCAACAGCCATTTTGGATGCCACTAAGTACTGTAGGAGGATGGATATATACCCTAATCAAGCCAGAACTAGCCTATCTCACGTGTAGAGGAGAAACCACTAAGGAATTGGAAATCTCGGGAACAGGGATCATACAAATAGCCAGAGGATGCACCCTGAAGACTGATAACGCAATAATATCGGCTTTCAATGTCCTCGAGGATCCACAAGAATACCTATACGAACCAATGACCGATTTAAATGTGAGTGAAATTTTTCCAAAAATAATGGAACATCAAAGGATGTACGGAAGTAATATAAACGAAACTGAAATAGGCCCGCATATCTTAACCTGGGACGAAGAAAAGTCTGATGTCTCGCTAGCAGAACTCGAAAAACAATGGAAAATCCTAAGCCAGCACCAAGTAGAAACGGCACAAAATAATAGACTCACCAATACAACTCTGGGAGGAGGCACTATATTAGTATTGATATTCCTTCTATATGTATTCAGAAAACCAATTGGCAAGCTTACTAAAATCGTGACTTTTTGCAGCGGTAAAAATAAAAATTTAAAGGTATCAAGCCCTATCTTACCCGTTCGTAATCATCATCCTAGTCAAGTGCGATTTGAAAACAACGAGAATCCAGAGCCCACATCAGACGAAACGACAGAGGAACCTCCTGATAGTACTTCCAAAGAAACAAAAACCGAGCATAATTGGCGTGATTTAACGCCATGCCCAAGGACAAGAAAGCATCAAGTGCCACCCCAAGACACCTTAGTGTCTTAGGAAAAAAGAAAGTGAAATCTAGTTTAAGTTGAACTATTGTGAACTTTATAATTAAGTGATTAATCTAATTAGGGAGTAAAAAGGGGACTAAACAAAAACTATGAAAGCAAAATTTTATTAATAATACTAAGAAAATATAAAAAGGGTTAATAATTGTGTAATTTAATCATAGAAAAATAATCTAAATGTTAAAATAACGAACGAGTTTATCGAGCAGAAAGGGATTTACGCATTTTTCGAGCGCAGGTCCAGCAAGGCGAGATCATTTTTTTGATGTGAAAACGGGTCCGCTGAAATAAAAAAAAGAATTGTATCATAATACATCACTACAAAAATTTAGTAATTATGCAAGAGAACAGAAATCTTTTCTTACCAAATCAATGCGTAACCTCGTTTTATTCGGTAAAAATTCCAAAACATAGACCAGAATTACGGCAGGCTCACAAGGATAGGCGGGAAATTCAAAGAAATTGCGGGGTAGCTCGTCAAGTGTAACTTCCCGCAATTCGTCGTCAATAGAGAGCCAATAGCATCCCCCCGCTAATTTGGCTGTTTCAGCCATTGGGTGTCGAAATCTCAACTGAAATATATTGAAAAAGAAATTAGTATTTTTCTGATAAAATCATGGTAGAAAATAGTTTTATAGGTAATCACACCTACAATTACTGATAACAGGAATAAAATCTATCTATTTCAGTTTTTTTTTATTTTCCTTTTTTTTTAATAAATTAAAAAAAAAAAAAATTTTTACTTTTACACATATTAATTAAATTATTTAATTGATACTAGTAAGACTAGGAATAGTTTGATTAAATAATGGAAAAATTATTCAACAGTAATGTTATCATAAGAAAAACAACTAAAAACATAGACTAAAAGTAAGATAATGAGCAAAGCTAAGCAAAATATATGTATAAATAAATAATAAAAATAATATCAATTTTATTTACATTAAATAATCCAACTAAAAATAAAAAAATTATATCTCTAAATAAAATTGTAATATTAAATTTAAGCTTTATAATAACATAAATTATTCATAATAAGAAAGACAAATTTTATTATTTAGTAAAAATTAAAATAACAATAATGCTATTTAATTTAACTAATGGTTATTATTTAATTATTAATTTATTATTGTTATTATCTCATTAATAAAAGAAAAATCATTTTCAATTAATATTTCCAATACTGTATTTTTATCTTTAAACTATTTCAAATAATTTTAAATTAACGGGATTAAAAATTATTTTTATTCATTTAAATTAAAGTTAAAGTCTAATTTATAAACTGACTTATTTTTATTTTTATCTTATTTGAATAAACTAAAATTAAATCTTAAATTTAAGTCGAAATTAAAATATAATATATAAGAACAATTCAAAAGTAATTTTTATAAAAATAATTTTAATATGCAGTTTTAAAAGTAACACCCATGTTACAACGTTATAACATTATGTTATACACAATAAACGGCATAGCTATATCTCACCTGCACCCAAGGAGGGGCTCCAATTAGTAGAAATTTAAAATTGTAAAAGAACTAACCGGGCGCCAGTAACCGCGACATTTAAAAGATCCTACGACCCCACACCAAGTATACTCCTGGGTCCATACGAAACATTGATGAGAAAAATCCGGTCGCATTAACAGAGGGTCGAATGGAACCTTTGGAAACTTTAGGGCCAAAGCTTGCGACATAGGCAAATCCTGCCAATCCGGGATAGTTACGAAGTATCTAAAGAAAATGTTATTAAGTGTCAGCATTATAAGTAAATTTTAGTATCATAACATCGATTGAAAAAAAGGGCGATTAATTAAAAATAAATAGACTAAATAGAAATCACCTCATTTCGGTTAAAAAGTAACACCGATGTTACAACTTTATAATATTATGTTATACACCATGAATTACTAATTAATATAAATCAGATTTAAATTTATACTCTCTAAATCTGAATTGGTTGGAAATGGCTAATTGGAAAGCAAAAACTCAGTTACTAATTGAAATGGTTATATTTCTACTAACCATTTAGTGAAAGGTAACTAATTATTAGTCAAATTCATTTTTAGGTTATGTCAAATTACTAAAATTTTAGTAAAATTCTGTTTACAAATTCAATTGTTCAAATTTTAACTATCTTTTTAGTTATATTCTTACTAATAATTGGTTATGTCTTGCTAATTTAGATTTAAGGAGTATGCTAGTTTTAAAATTTAATTATGGTAGACGTCAAAATGAATAATAAACTCGACAAAGCTTGACTAACTTCGGCCGACTTCGTATACCTTCGACAGTTTGAAACTTAATTACAACATACGAATAAGAAACCACGATATTCAATTCCAAATCAGAAAAACAACTATTGAAATACTAAAATTTAAATAATATTATATGTAATTTATGTTCTAGAAATCTAATAAGTGGTTTTAATAAAACCATTAATTCATAACGAACTAAATAATCAAAATTTCGAAATTTTAATTTCAAATGAAATCTAAAGGAAATAAGCCGTGCTACAATATGTAAATACAATAGAAATACATAAAAATAGATAATAGATGAAACTAATAACTATACTATCAAAAAAAAAAGAGACGAAAAAGCGATTATAGAAAAGTAAAATAATAGAAAATAGGCAAAACATACTTACTCATATTTCAGGAACGGTAATGTTAAAACCGTTTTGATCACAAAATATAATTCCACTATGGACGATCTCAGCCGTTCCTTTGATTCGACCCAATACATTAAACTATCCTCGCAAGGAATCTGCATCAACTCACAATTAAAGAAATAATTCCAGCCTTCCAAAGATGTTATTTTACACATCACATCCTCGTCCTCACTAAAAATCACTCGCAATAAATCAATCACCATCACGCGGCAACTCATTTCCAAAACAATGTTCATTTTTACAAAATTTTAAATTGAAATTAATAAAAAGAAGAAAAGATTTCTGTACCGTGCAATGACGAAATGAACACTAAACACTGAAATGAAGCATCCGGCGAAACAGATAACACAAAGATGCAAACGTAGCATTTCTGGACCTGCTCTCAGGTGCTAAAGAAATAAAGTCCCATATACAATTATTAATTCTACTGAACATAATAATATTAACATTATTACAAAATTTAAAATTAGGCGATTAATCGTCAAGGGACGACGATTGAAAAAAGGGGCGAGTTGTAATGGAAGAAAATTATAATTAATGATAGAAAATTAAAATAAATAATTGTCTAAAGTTCTATTATCCTTATAGTCAATAAGCATGTTACAGAAAATGAAAATCATTATATTAGAATTAATCATAATTATATATTATATATCCTACTTGGAGGTCAATATACTCCACAATATTTTATATGAAACATTTTTACTTCAAATTCCGCATTGCAAAATAACTAAACTAAAAGAAGTATTGCAGCAAGCATATGAAATAACACACGTGTGAGCGCTGATGTATAGCGAACACACCCAAGCATACACATACATACACTTGCCGGCATACCATGATAGTGTGTTGTTTCCACACTAATGCATTTTCGAAATGATGAGTTATTTTTCTATTTTTGTTTACAATTATTAAAAACTAAATTTATATGAATACAAAATCATTAATTAAATCAATTGCCTTGACTGACTTCCGATTTCTTAAACAAAATAAATTTCATTAAATTAATAAAAATAAAAATTAGGTGAACAATAATTCAAAGGATTAAATAAATGAGTAATCAAACTAAAAATAAATAAGATGGCATCTATCGCTGGTTGTTGTCATTCCATGCGCATTTTAGCAATAAATAATCGAATAAATTATTACAAGGAGTGAAATTTAAAACCCACACTCTTTGGAAATTCTATTATTTGATTTAGAACTATCTAAGCCTCGAAGTTCAGACCTAAAAAGGAAAGAACATAAGAACAAAGAAAACTAATTTTGTAATATAAAAAAAAAAAAATAATAATAATAAAAAGAAAAATGAAAAATAAATTGAATAAATAAATCAGGCTGTGAATTGCTGGAATTATTTCCATCGCGTATGGATACAACGACTAGGAAAGATGATGGGTCATCAAAAATATCCAGGTAGCAACACCACCTGTAACGCCTCGGAAATACAAAATTGCAAATACTGCAAATTTGGCATTTCCTAACAAAAGAACAGAGGCGACTTGTTTGATTAAAGGAATCAACTGGGCGCACAACGAATCGATCTATCAAAGAGGTAAAAGCTCTCGGATACTAAAAGTTGTCTGCCCGTCGTGAGTTCTTAAACGTATTTCTTTGACTTTGATTTTTTAATTCGAGAGTGGCCGCGACGTTCTTTCGTGAACTCGTAAATAAAAAATCAAAGTTATTATCGCGTATTCTAATCGTTTTCATTTCGACTTGCAATTTTCATCGAAAGTGGTCGCGATAATTAATCTAACTGTAAAGAAATTGGAAGTCGGGATTAGAATTAAAATCGGTTTTCCAAATTATTTGATTTTTCCGGTTTAATTCGAATAACTAATAAAATCAATTGAAAATTATTCTTTTGCCCTTTGAACTTTTCAAAGGTAGAATTTTAGTTATTTTATTTTTTTGAGAATTTAAAATTTAAGAAAATAAACTAAATATAAAAATCAAATTCAACAACTCATCAATACTGGCGGTATACTGGTAAAGTATAATCTCGTTCCATTCACACTACACGACAAAACATACACACAAAATTGTTCTCTGCTTAACGTTAGACTGTATTTGTAACATTTAAACATTTTTTGGTTGTTTAAATAAATGGTTAAAAATGGTAAATCAATCTTAACAATTTAATTTCCTTCTACTATTCCCAAGATAAATACAAACAGAAAAGGCTTGAATAAATAAGTCAGGAATTCGACTCATTTTACTACTCCGTGATGAGTTAAAACTATATCTTATTTCCACAAACAATAAAATCTAAATAAATAATTTTCTTGTTCGTGACAGTTGTAAAAAATTATTTTCAGCCAACGCTCATATTAAATTAGTGTACACTGGTTCTCGTCCGATCACCAAAGTTAAGCAATTTTAAGCGTGGTCAGTACTTAGATGGGTGACCGCTTGGGAATACCACGTGGTGTTGGCTTCTGTTTTTTTGTAATGTATAGATTTTCACGCAGTTATTACTTTATTACATTATCCAACTATTGAATGAAAATTATAATTTTTTATTACAGCAAATCCTAAAAAATCAAAACTAAATATAAATACAGATTTTTTAAAATGCATTATCAATTTTCCTAACATGGTTTATTTTAGTAAAAACTTTGTTTCTTGTACAATTTATATTCACTTTCTAAATTTTTTGGAGTGAGTTTTCACTCCACAAAGAGGGCAAATTGTGTCACTCCAAACAGAGTGAGACGCCTACTCTGAATGACTTAGACATCACTCTTATAGAAAATTTTGACTCTAATTTCAAAATTTTTCACAAATAATACAATTTAATAATTTTAAAATCAAGACACTGTAATAAAATATGTAAACTGTGGGGGAATGTTAAGTATATGTTATTATAGAATTTTAAAAATCAAAGCTTTTTAAATTATATGAATTCATGGTGATAAAAAAATTAAAAAAGCGATCGTCAAAAAAAATCTAGAGAGGTTTCGATAAAATATTAATTAAAAATAAAAAAAAGAAGCCAACACCACGTGGTATTCCCAAGCGGTCACCCATCTAAGTAATGACCACGCTTAAAATTGCTTAACTTTGGTGATCGGACGAGAACCAGTGTACACTAATTTAATATGAGCTTTGGCTGAAAGTAATTTTTCACAACTGAGACACAAGCTTCTTAATTCAAATAAACAATATTTTAAAAAACAAAATAAAAATCTTACAATTAATTCAGATATTTCATTTGTTGAGACTTAAAAAAAAAATTTTCTAATATAAGCATACTAAGAATTTTTATTAAATATCTTTTGGAGTCTATTAAAAAAAAATATTCTACATTCAAAACTTAATTTTCTAAACTGTATGAAGTATACATTCTTATGTAAATTTGAAGAATTAAGGATGTGATTTTTCAGTTTAGAAAGATAGTTTTTTTATGTAGTATCTTTTTTTTTAAATAGACTACAAAAGATATTTAATAAACAAAATTTTCTTTTAATATCTTAACAAATTAAATATCTGAATTAATTGTAAGATTTTTGTTTTGCTTTTTAAAATATAGTTTATTTTAACTAATTGTAAGAAGCTTGTGTCTCAGTTGTAAAAAATTATTTTCAGCCAACGCTCATATTAAATTAGTGTACACTGGTTCTCGTCCGATCACCAAAGTTAAGCAATTTTAAGCGTGGTCAGTACTTAGATGGGTGACCGCTTGGGAATACCACGTGGTGTTGGCTTCTGTTTTTTTGTAATGTATAGATTTTCACGCAGTTATTACTTTATTACATTATCCAACTATTGAATGAAAATTATAATTTTTTATTACAGCAAATCCTAAAAAATCAAAACTAAATATAAATACAGATTTTTTAAAATGCATTATCAATTTTCCTAACATGGTTTATTTTAGTAAAAACTTTGTTTCTTGTACAATTTATATTCACTTTCTAAATTTTTTGGAGTGAGTTTTCACTCCACAAAGAGGGCAAATTGTGTCACTCCAAACAGAGTGAGACGCCTACTCTGAATGACTTAGACATCACTCTTATAGAAAATTTTGACTCTAATTTCAAAATTTTTCACAAATAATACAATTTAATAATTTTAAAATCAAGACACTGTAATAAAATATGTAAACTGTGGGGAAATGTTAAGTATATGTTATTATAGAATTTTAAAAATCAAAGCTTTTTAAATTATATGAATTCATGGTGATAAAAAAATTAAAAAAGCGATTGTCAAAAAAAATCTAGAGAGGTTTCGATAAAATATTAATTAAAAGTAAAAAAAAGAAGCCAACACCACGTGGTATTCCCAAGCGGTCACCCATCTAAGTACTGACCACGCTTAAAATTGCTTAACTTTGGTGATCGGACGAGAACCAGTGTACATTAATTTAATATGAGCGTTGGCTGAAAATAACTTTTCACAACTGATACACAAGCTTCTTAATTCAAATAAACAATATTTTAAAAAACAAAATAAAAATCTTACAATTAATTCAGATATTTCATTTGTTGAGACTTAAAAAAAAAATTTTCTAATATAAGCATACTAAGAATTTTTATTAAATATCTTTTGGAGTCTATTAAAAAAAAATATTCTACATTCAAAACTTAATTTTCTAAACTGTATGAAGTATACATTCTTATGTAAATTTGAAGAATTAAGGATGTGATTTTTCAGTTTAGAAAGATAGTTTTTTTATGTAGTATCTTTTTTTTTAAATAGACTACAAAAGATATTTAATAAAAATTCTTGGTATGCTTATATTAGAAACAAAATTTTCTTTTAATATCTTAACAAATTAAATATCTGAATTAATTGTAAGATTTTTGTTTTGCTTTTAAAAATATAGTTTATTTTAACTAATTGTAAGAAGCTTGTGTCTCAGTTGTAAAAAATTATTTTCAGCCAACGCTCATATTAAATTAGTGTACACTGGTTCTCGTCCGATCACCAAAGTTAAGCAATTTTAAGCGTGGTCAGTACTTAGATGGGTGACCGCTTGGGAATACCACGTGGTGTTGGCTTCTGTTTTTTTGTAATGTATAGATTTTCACGCAGTTTTTACTTTATTACATTATCCAACTATTGAATGAAAATTATAATTTTTTATTTCAGCAAATCCTAAAAAATCAAAACTAAATATAAAAACAGATTTTTTTAAATGCATTATCAATTTTCCTAACATGGTTTATTTTAGTAAAAACTTTGTTTCTTGTACAATTTATATTCACTTTCTAAATTTTTTGGAGTGAGTCTTCACTCCACAAAGAGGGCAAATTGTGTCACTCCAAACAGAGTGAGACGCCTACTCTGAAAGACTTAGACATCACCCTTATAGAAAATTTTGACTCTCATTTTAAAATTTTTCACAAATAATACAATTTAATAATTTTAAAATCAAGACACTGTAATAAAATATGTAAACTGTGGGGGAATGTTAAGTATATGTTATTATAGAATTTTAAAAATCAAAGCTTTTTAAATTATATGAATTCATGGTGATAAAAAAATTAAAAAAGCGATTGTCAAAAAAAATCTAGAGAGGTTTCGATAAAATATTAATTAAAAATAAAAAAAAGAAGCCAACACCACGTGGTATTCCCAAGCGGTCACCCATCTAAGTACTGACCACGCTTAAAATTGCTTAACTTTGGTGATCGGACGAGAACCAGTGTACACTAATTTAATATGAGCGTTGGCTGAAAATAATTTTTCACAACTGAGACACAAGCTTCTTAATTCAAATAAACAATATTTTAAAAAACAAAATAAAAATCTTACAATTAATTCAGATATTTCATTTGTTGAGACTTAAAAAAAAAATTTTCTAATATAAGCATACTAAGAATTTTTATTAAATATCTTTTGGAGTCTATTAAAAAAAAATATTCTACATTCAAAACTTAATTTTCTAAACTGTATGAAGTATACATTCTTATGTAAATTTGAAGAATTAAGGATGTCATTTTTCAGTTTAGAAAGATAGTTTTTTTATGTAGTATCTTTTTTTTTAAATAGACTACAAAAGATATTTAATAAACAAAATTTTCTTTTAATATCTTAACAAATTAAATATCTGAATTAATTGTAAGATTTTTGTTTTGCTTTTTAAAATATAGTTTATTTTAACTAATTGTAAGAAGGTTGTGTCTCAGTTGTAAAAAATTATTTTCAGCCAACGCTCATATTAAATTAGTGTACACTGGTTCTCGTCCGATCACCAAAGTTAAGCAATTTTAAGCGTGGTCAGTACTTAGATGGGTGACCGCTTGGGAATACCACGTGGTGTTGGCTTCTGTTTTTTTGTAATGTATAGATTTTCACGCAGTTATTACTTTATTACATTATCCAACTATTGAATGAAAATTATAATTTTTTATTTCAGCAAATATTAAAAAAGTAAACTAAACATAAATATACATACAGATTTTTTAAAATGGATTATCAATTTTCCTAACATCTTATTATATTAAAAAATTTGTTTCTTGTATAATTTATATTCTCTTTCTAAATTTTTTGAAGTGAGTTTTTACTCCACAAAGAGGGAAAATTGAGCTGCTCCAAATGGAGTGAGAAGCCTACTCTGAAAGACTGAGACGTCGCTTTTATGGAGCAAATTTTGACTCTAATTCGAGCATAAATTCACTCTAAGCAAAAAGTAAACACTTACTATAATTTTGGAGTGATTCTCAACTCGAACTGAAGTAAAATTTTACTCTATAAGAATGAGATCTTACTCTTTTAGAGTGGCCCCATTTTCATTCTTTTTGGAGTGAAAGCTCTCTCCGAGAAGTTTAGAGAGCATTTGTAAGTAAATATTACTTACAAAAATCCAAAAAAATAGATAGAATTAATTGTAATAATTTTATTGTATAAAAACAATATTTCTCCAAAATTTTCTGCATTGTTTAAATGATTATTCGCATAGACACTCTGATAAGATAAAAATGCAGAAACTTTTGTTTTTTTTAGGGGGGCCCTGAAATCTTTTTGTGCTTCGGGCCCGTGACAGCCTTGGTTCGGCGCTGCATAAAGCTTCATTCATAAGGAAGGAAAAATAACAATATTTAAAGTATTGTACAATATTAAGATAGTAATCCTTTAAATTGACGTCATATCAAACAATTAAAATTTTACATATTCAGCTTAAGATTATAGATTTTTCCAAAATATCGTCACTAAAAAATGGCAATTGAAGAAGTAATGTAAAAAAAATAACAATTATTTAATTAACAGAAAATGAAAAATCTTCTTTATTTCTATTTTTAGGTAAATTATAGATCAATTATTGGTTCGGTCTTTAATCCAGAATATTTTATTTAAAAGATCTATGGTAATAAAATTAAACTTTTATAAACTTATAAGCGTAGTATCCCGGACAAAAAATTTTTTTTTGTGGTTTTCAAAAAATTTTGAGATTGTCTCAAAAAATTGAACAAATCTATGAATTGTGATTTTAATTACGGTTTTAGCGAAGAAAAATACGTATGAATACAGTTAGTGTAGAGTCTATGACAAAAACTTTTTTTTCTGTGGGGCTGTGCAATTTTTAAAAAAAATAACTTTACGGACTTCCCCATCTTAAATTTGAACATATAAATATACTTGTCCCTAATGATAAACGTAAACTTTCCTCAGTATTGAAAGTTTAAAAATAGCATATTGTAGTATCATTTTGCGACGTGGAAAAATAAATGGATATTTTCTCCTTGAGCTATTGCTGGACAATTGAATGCAAAAGAAACACCTTTTGTTAGTCTAATTGTTTTTTTATTTTTTTTTATTTTGTGTTTTTTCTTGTTTGATGCGTAATTATCTTTTACTTAACATTCCTCATTCAGAGGCTATTCTTCTCAGTTAGGTGCATAGAGAGAAGATCAGAAACGAGCCTGTAAAGGTAATGGACATGTGTCAAGAGATGTGCAATGGGTCACGAGCCACAACTCGGTTCATCATTGGCAGCACCTCGTCACGGATGCAACCAACTCCAGAAAATTAATGATTTCTCCTTTGATTACTTTTTTGTTGAATCTTTAATTTTTCTTCAGTGGAAAGCCTCGTGTCTTGGACGACGAAGGTAACCCTCTGATAATAATATTATCCAAGGGAAAGTTATTGGATTTAATTTAAAAAAAAACTTTCAATACCAGTCTAACGAGATATTTATTTCCTGTTAATATTTCTTTCAAATTATCATCTACCTCCAATTTTCAATCAATTTTAATGAATTCAGTAATTGAAACAGATAAATTTTTATTAGTTTTTCGATTAATTTATAATTAATCAAAATATAGAAAGTTATATCATGAAACAATGCGTTATTTGAAGAAGAAAATTGTAACAATTTTGTTAAAATTATTTTTCAATTGGATAATCAATTTTTAAGTAGACCAAACCAAATTCTTTAATTACAAAAATCAATTTCATTTACCTTTTTTCAAATAAATTTTTACACCCTTTGGATAAATCTTGTGGTTACAGATCCTAATTCCCAAATGCCTTTAATAACACAGCCACACAAAAAATAATGCATCATAATCTGATTATGGGATTGATATTTTCCTATTCGTATTTTAATGCGATGAATTCAAATCCGTCATCGGAATTGGCCTAGAGGGTCTGATATTGAATTTTATCTCAAAAATATCGAAAAGTCAATAAAATTTCGTGACAAAGTAAAATTTTAAAAGATTTTAAGAGAAAAGTTACGGACTATTCTTTTGCGCTTAATGGAACCAGATCAGCATTGAATTTGTTTGTCTAATTTATTTTTAATAATTAGAGGATTCAGTAGAGAATTAATTTTATGGGAGATTTTGAATGATAATCTCCTAATAGCGGTTGAATTTTACACCGTGGTGCGTCATCTACCGGTGGCGTCATTAACTATAGTGCGCTATCTACCGGCGGCGTCATTAACTACAATGATCCTTCTTTAGATTCAATATATATAATCCTACATGTATATTCGTATATATGGGAATATTAAAATATGATTATTCAAAGTTGTTTAAACTTCCACAGTTTTTCACAGTCTATTTATTTCTTTTCATTTTAACTTCAAACCGTTAAGGGTTTTATATTATCATCTAATAGCTTATTTTGGACTCATAATTATTTTTAATTAGAAATAACCTTGTGAGATTAAATAAAAATTATAAAAAGATAAAAAGTTAAGCAAAGTAGGCGCTTTTGGTTTGATTGCAAAAAGATTGAAAAAAAGACTATATCTCGAAAATGCCCTTAAAATATTTTGAGGTTAGATCCAAACTTAGATCTTCTTGGCCAATTCTGATGATTGATTCAAATTCAAAAAATACATAGGAAAATATGGGTCTCATACCCAGATCAACGAATATTTTTTTCTTTCGCTATGCAATTAAACATAATAGACAGTTTCAGTGTAAAAAATAAAAATGCAATTATTAATCGTTAATTGCATTTGATTTTTTTTTTTGCAAAACCTGCCGACGCTACTGACGTTTCATTTGTTGCACTATGAGTCGATTGTATTAATAGCTTTGCATTCACTATTGAATATAAAATATTGCTAAATCTATTGAAGGGCATAGATCGATGAATCATAACATTGAGGACGAGGATTGATAATAATTATAGTCTATAAATTCTTTGGTAGTCGTTGATTAACGACTTGCTCGCTTTCTTGAAGGGTTGAACAGGTCTTGATTTGAGTTCTTCTTTTGTGCCAGAGAGCATTGTACATTGTACGAGACCACTGTAGCATTGTATGCACCACACAAACCTCTCTAGAACCGAATTTGTCGCCTGTTATCAAACAAATTCGGATCTACAGGGTAGATGTAGAGCATTAACTGGGCCTTCTCTCACGCACATCCTCTTTTGTAGTTTTACTTTTTTCTACTCCTTTCTTGGCCCAGTGTTTCAGCTTTAATGATTTGTTTCATCTGAAAATACAGGTTTTTTTTTTCATTAAATTAGATTTAGAAATTTTATGATACCTACAAATTCCTTAAGGGCTATATTGCAATGCAAATTGCACTAAAAATAGCCTTTAAAGAATTTGCACTGAAAGTAGTAAGTTTTCTCCTAAAATAATGACTTATTTTTATTTCAAATTTTGTAAAATTACTTATAATATCATTAGGTAGGCCAGTGGCATCATACTTCAGTACATATCCTTAAAAATTATAATAGATACACTGTTAAAAATTTGGGGAGTTAACGGTTGCTGGAGTTGGGAGTTGAGATTTTAGAGTTAAAAATCGACTCTCCAAGGTGAGTGAGTCTCATACGCTCCATGTTTAAGAAGAGTGGGGACTGAAGGATTAAGCGTTAACTCTCTTTACTTCAACTCTTCAAGGCGTGCGACTTTTATAGAGTCCCGTAGGGAGTTAAATTTCAACTCCTTTTTTTAACAGTGTAAAGAAAACTATGTATTGCTTGCCAATTTTTTTCCTGATTGTTGTAGATGATGCTTTTGTCGGTTAAGAATAATTACAGCAAATTTTTCCGAAAAATTAATTCCTTGTCTCTTTTAAAACAGGCTTATATGAATGTTAGACAAAAAAAATTTGAATAATTCTAACATTTTTCATAAACAGAAAATTAATTCCTAGAATTATAGAAATGAATGTTTATGACATTCATATAAAATTATTAGAATAAATTATGTTGCATGTTTTTAAGAAATATTAAATAATAAATTTTTCATAATACTTGCAAAATATGTACAATTTTTTAATTTGAAAAAATTCTCTAAACTATATCACCTTTATATTCATAGAACTATCTATTAGGGAGACGGAGGCTAATTTTAAGGACCAGTAAATTTTTAATGTTTCATGACTGGATTTTACTGGTTCAATAAATTGAAAACAACCAAAGGTCATGAAAAATTTGGTGACTATGATTGATTGAATCATTCAAATTTTATGCATTCTAAAGCAGATTCGATTGACGATTTATCAAATTTTGATTAGTAAGTGAAGGAAAACTACTAAATCAAAATAAAATCAATTTATCAAATTTCTTGAACTAAAAGTGCTTACTAATATTTATTAAAACAAATAACTTTAGTAAATTCTACTTCAAGTAACAACAGTTTAAAAATCGAGAAGAAAATAAAAGGTTTAAAAAGACTTTATTGTTATATGCAGAGAATTTAAAAAATTTAATTAAGCTAAATTTATGTTTTACCTGTTTGAAAGTAGTGCAAGGTTGATTTTATATGCTCCATTTTTTCTTGTACTCAAAAGATAGATATCACAAATAATCTTGAATTTATTTATCTTTCTGTGTCAAGAGTAATTCTGTCTTGAATCTTTGAAGAAATCTCTCAGCCTGAAAAATGCAAATAATCATGATTAAAATGAGGAAGTTGACAGATAACAAAATTTTACAACACTTTATTTTCAAAGAAAAAATAATCAAATTTTAGATAATGCATTAAAAAATTTAATTTTTAAAGTTTTCAATAAAAAAGTAAAAAAAAACTGTTTTATAATTTAATATTACCATTTATTTATTTTTAAAAAAATTAGAAACGTTCTTCTTCAAAGTATTGGGAAAGAGATTAATGTCACCATTTTTAAATAAAAACTTTGGAGATTTTAAGGACAAAAGTGAAGTCATTTTACAAAAATTCAAAATGCAGGTTAAAATATAAAAAATTTTAATTTTGCCTCACTGGATTCGACAATCCAGATTTTTGAAAACATGAATGAAGATTCGTAATCAGAAAACACGAAAATCCCTATAACTATATGAAGATGTATAAAAAATAATAAACATTTTTAAATTTTTATCATTTTATTGAATTCTGTATTTTGAATATTCGAATAATGACTGCAGAATCGTAATTAGAGAATTACCTTAAAACCACATTTGTTAGCAAAAAATGTTATTTTATATATATTATTATAATATTATTATTATACGTAATTGTTTTTAAATATTTCTCATCTTATAATAAACAAATTTTTAAAACAATATGAACAAAAGGAATAAATGTTACTTTTAAAATGGTTTGCAAAATTTTTTCCAACTCCAAGAAAGATCCTTTAAATCATAATAAAAAATTTATGGACCTTATCATGCTGAATATCAAGTTTTTATCAAATTCTTGTAACTTGACATCGTTTTTATATTTATTTATTAACGAAAATATTGTTTAAACAAATTATTTTTATAAATTTTTAATTTTTTAACTCTTACAGTCACAATTTTTTTCTAAGATGACTTTTGGATATTTGTACTTTGTAGAGGGATTATTAAATAACAGAGTACGAATCTGAAGTCCTTTTATAAAAATCCCAAAATGTCGGATCCAATATTACGGACTAATTTTGAAATCTACATTTATAAAAAAGTATTTTAAATTACAGGAATAACTGTTCGAAATAATTGCAAATTGAACAACGGATTGGAAATCGAAGAAAATAATTGAAATTGAAAAAAATAATACAAAGTTGAGGAAATAAATTGAAAATTGAAGAATTAAATTCAAATTGGAAAAAATAATTGATAACTGGAACAAAAATTACAAAATGACTAAAATATTCGACAATTGAAAACAAAATAAAAAAATGTCGAGATTGATACACAACCGAACAAAATAATTTAAGAAACCAAAGGATAATTATAAAATTTTAAGATAATAATTGAACATTGAAAAAAATGTAGAAAATAATTGAAAATTGAAAAATTAAGAAAATTGAAGGAATAATTATTGGAAATTGCACATTTAACAACTGGATTAAAAATCGAAAAAAATAGTTAAAATTAAAAAAAATTATTAAAAATTGAAGAAAGCAAATAAAAATTAAAAAATTATTGAATTTAAATTTGTGGAATATACTTAAAAATTGAAGAATGAAAATAAAAATTAAAGAATGAAATTAAAAATTAAAGAAAATAATTGAATAATTAAATTTTAAATGAAAGAAACTTAATGATAATGGAAATAATAATAGAAAAAAGGCGATAATAATAATAATAATAACAGTTTAATTGAAATTTTAAAACAATTTTGATGAATGAAAAAAGTAATTTAAAAAATCCGACAATTATTGAATATTGTGGAATTAGTGGAAAACCGAAAAAAATAATTGAAAATTAAAGAAAATATTTGATAATTGAAGAAAATTATTAAAAAGTGAAGAAATACATTGAAAATTAAAGAATTAAATGAAAATATCAAGAAAATACTTGACAAGTAAAAAATAAAATTACAATATAAAGAAAATAATTAACTATAAAAAAAATATTTAACAATTGAAAAAAAATTAAAGAATTGTGAGAATAATCGATATTAGAAATTTTATTTTTAAGCTAATAAATAATCATAAAATTGGAGGAGAATAATAAATTGTCATTAAATGAAAGTTATGGATAAAATTAAAAGAAAATAAATGAAAATTGAAGAATTGTATTAAAATTTCAATAAAATAATGGATAATTGAAAGAAAATTTACAAAATGACTAAACAAATTAAATATTAAAGAAATTAATTGCCAATCGAAAGAAAAATTTAAAATCTGTCGAGAATAATAGACAACAGAACAAAATACTTAAAGAAATTAAAGAATAATTATAAAATTTAAAGAGAATATTTGTATATTGAAAACGGTTGAAAATTATAGCAACATAATCCATGTAAAACATTGGATTGTTCCTGGTCATTTGAAACTATAAATTTTTGCAAGTACAAATTAGATTAATAATTTAATGAAATTTTTTTTCTATAATTTATATGAACTTCAATCGTTCCAAACTTCTATTGTGGATTATTTCTATTCTTCAAAAGTTCTAACAACTCAAGTTTTAATTTTCTCAAATTTAAAATAGTTCCAAAATTAAAACAGTTTTAACGAAATGTTGACTCAAATTTATTTTAACTTCGATTAATTAAAATTTTTATTTATTAAAGTCTTAAGATTTATATTCAATTTTTTTGAAATACCTAATTATTTTAATCTCCTACATTTACACAAACTAACGTGTATAAACTTAATTTTATTTATACGATTTAAAATTGATTTAATCGTTAATTAGTATAGGAATTACAAAGTTACATCAATTTTAATATTAATAAACTTTAGTTATTTTAAACTTTTAATTCTTTAAATTTTAATTAATAAAAATTTTAATCAATACAAATTTGAACTATTATAAACTTTACATATTTTCAAAATCTAATAATACATATTTCAATCATTTTAAACATTAACCATTATATAAATACTTCTAATTATACTGAAAAATTTCATTATATATTAAAGCTTTAATTAGTCCAAATTTAGAAAATAATAATTTAGACTGTATAGTTTGAATCAATGAAAATTGGACCTAATGGAATTTAAAATTAAGTGAAATTTATATTAAAAAAAAAAAAAAAATTAAATTGTGAAAAGTTTAAATGTTTATTTATTAATAATCAGAATAATAAAAACGCAAGAATTGATTAAAATTTAGATAATTTAAAGTCTAATAACCAATAAAAATTTAGATGAATTCAAACTTCAATAAATTAAAACTTAAATATATATTGATTCTTAATTACTAATTTAGATTTTCATTAAAAATAATTATTTCAAAGTTTTAATAATCTCAATTTCCAATGATCTAAATATCAATTGGTTTAATCACAAGAACATTTCAAGTTAATTTATATTGATAGAATTAAATTTTAATTTACTAAAAATTTTAGTGTATGGAAATTTTATTTCAATATTTTAGGGTAAACTATATTTTAATTAATTTATTTTCTGTCAATGAAGATAAATTAATTCTTATGAAAATAGACTCTAATTTTAATTTAAAGATACATTTTTTCAAACGTAACTGGTTTAAAACAAAAAAATATCTAAGTAACAAACTTCAGGTGAGGACAGACAAGAATGAATGAAAGAATTAATTAATCTTGCGGATTATTATTATAGATTATTAATTTTTAACTTCCGTCTCGTCCATCATTCTTTATAAATTGTGGCAACTGATTTAAGAGAAAATTAGCACAAATTATGAAAAACATTCGATGTGAAAAGTTTCAAAAAATACAAGTGATACACCTGAAAATGTTCCCTTATTAGTTTGATCCTTGTTTAAGGAGAAATCAGACAAATAATTGAAAAAAAGTTAGCTCAACTAACTTACTTAATATTTTCGTATATTTCATGGAAATAAATTTCAAAAATGTTTGGGTTGAAGGGTAAACAATTTTATTTTTAATATTTTGATTAATGCAAAGTTGCATTAAAATAAAAATTACAATTTTCTGTTTATTCGAAACAATTGACAAATTTTACACTACCGGCCCCAATTCAGTGAACACTTCACAAAGCGCGATTAAAAACACGAATGTCTTTGAACTGTGATAAATCTGCGAAAAATATTGAAAAAAAATTTTCGAAATAAATTCAGAAAGCTAATAAAATTTCTAAAAAGACGATTGATATCCAAAGGCAATAGCTTTTATGGTTGTTTAATTATAAGGAGAGAAATATTAAGTAATTTTTCAATTTTTGAAAATTTTGAACTTCAACATCAACTTTTTCCCTAAGCCAGAAAAGTTGAAGGAAAAAATTGAAACTGTTTACACATAATCATTGTCTTTTTCCCTTTAATTTGAGCTTTATAAACTTAAAAAATATCATTTAGTTTTCGAGTTATGGACTAAAACGTGGAGCTCTATATTGTCAAGTTCATGCGCTGATTTGATCGAATTGGAGGTCTCGTTATCTACTGTCTCTGTTCACCTTCTTCGTAAAGACAAAGAGGGACGCAGTCGAGACCGCCAACTCGATCAAATCAGCACGTGAACTTGACAATGTAGAGCTCCACGTTTTCGTTCATAACTCAAAAACTATTTAGTATTTTTTAAGTTTATAAAGCTCAAATTAAAGGGAAAAAAACAATGATTATGCCTATAAAGCGTAAATATTGTCCTTTAATTTTTCTCTCTTCAGAAAGCAGTTGAAGTTAAAGTTCCAAATTTTCAAAAATTGAAAAATTACCTAGTATTTTTCTCATGATAACTATAAAACCATGAAAGATATTCCTTTCGAAAACCAATCATCCTTTTAAAAATTTCATAAGCCTCCCGAATCTGTTTTAGAAATTTTTCTCGTATTATTTTTCGCGGATTTATCCCAGTTCAAGGACAGTCGTGTTTTTAATCGCGCTACTCGAAAATAACTTTGTTACCCTTTCACCAAAAGACTTTTAAAATTTAGATAACTTTTTATTTTGCATATACAAAAATATGGATCCAGACAAACTTTTTTCTCATTGTTTGACTGATTCATTCTTTTAAGAAAAAAGTTAATGATTTGTGTAATTTTTAGAAAGCTGATATGGAATCTGTATTTGAATACCTGAATGATTTAGACGGCAGGCTAGTTTGGAAAATGCACGTTAAATTGTAGATAAATCTTGTTATGTCACTCGGAAGAGACAGTGTGTAGTATCGGTTCAGGTTATCTTGGGGGCACTGATTACCTTACACCTAAGCGATCACCTCTACTACCGATAGTGATTGATACGCGAGCCAACAGAGCGTTAACGGTCCAAGGATGACACAGCTGATTGTATATAGCAAGGACGCGTTCTCTTCTTATTGTTAGCGGTACAACTTCTTTCATTCCTATTTGTCCCTCAGTACACACTGACACACTGCATTAGTTCAGGTTACTTGGCCACTGTGCTTCTTATCTTTTTTATAATTAAGCAAAATAACTCCTTCTGCTCACCTGTAACTGTTAAAATTCACATTAATTTTTTTTTCTTCTATAGTTTAAGGGCATCTGATGGATTATGACGTCACTAGTATATGCAAAATTTCTCCGTAACTTTTCTCTTAAAATATTGAATATTTTTTCACGAAATTTGGTAGTGTTACTCAAAATATCATCAGGAAGGTTTCTCTGTTCACAGTTTGTTTAAATTTTGGGTTAGGATTAATTTTTAAAAGATTCGCTATTTTTGGACAAATTTTTAATATTAATTTTGGGATGGAATTTATAAAAATTCGGGTCAGAGAGACCTTTCTAATGAGATTTTAGGTAACTGTACCAAGTTTCGTGACAAAATATTCAATATTAAAAAAAAAAAAAACGTATTCAAACCTTTTTTGAAAAAAAAGTACAAAAAAAGTAGCACAAAATAGCACAAACTGTTAAAAGATTAAAAATATGTATTAGTTCATTCATAAAATTCAATATGGCGGCGTTAAAATGGCGGATATTGTAAAAAAAAAAAGTAAAACAATATCTGTTGGACTAATTTTTAAGTTTGGTATTAAAATTATTGAAGCTTGGTAAATATAGGTTTTTTATATCGCGGATTACGAATCTGTTAATAATTTTTCAAAATTCAAAATGGCTGATCCAATATGAAATTAATAAAACAAAGTATATAGTGGTTTTTAGAGTAAATGAATTCGAATCTGATCATAAAATTTTTGGAAACCAAAATGGGATCCAATATGGCGGAAATGAAATGCAAAAAAGTGCGTCAATCTTTTTAAATATGTCCTGTTGAATTTGTATTTATTTTTTAAATTTGGTTTCTCGAAGATTTTTGAAATCACCTGTTTACAATTTTGATATTTTCGAAAAAATAAAATGGCGGATACAATATGACAGGCACGAAATGCAAAAAAGCCTTAATCTTTGTAAAAATCATTAATTGAGTGTTTTTTTAAATCTCCTCCCATATGGGATCCTCCATTTTAAATTTTGAAAAACGAACAACAGATTCGTAAAAAACTCCTATTAACCAAGTTTCATAAATTTTGGAAAAAATTTTGCAACTTCGACCACCATATTGGATCCGCCATTTTAAAATTTAAAAAATTATCAACAGATTCGTAATCTGCGATCTAAAAAATCCTCAAGAACCAAGATTAATTAATTTTAATACAAAACTGAAAGATTGGTACCACAGATATTTATTTTTATACTTTTTTTAACAATATTCGCTATTTAAGCGCCGCCATCTTGAATTTGACGTATCAACTAATGCATATTTTTAATCTTTTATCATTTTTATGATTTCTGGCGTTAATAGGTTAATAAGAAAAATTAATTAAAAATATCTTACATTATTTTTTTCCAATAAACAGCCTCTAAGTGTACAATTTTCTTTATCCTTTTTAATTGAAGAGTTCAATATTCGATCAAATCCAGAACAGAATCCTTAAATTAAACACCAGGTACGTTTTTTTGAACCTAAAACAAAATAAATTATTAGTTAATTGTTTAGCATAAAAAATAGATATCTTTAGTAAAATATATGATAGTAAAAGATTAAATGTCAAAATGAATGCATTTGTTAAATGATACTAGGATGCGGAAACTTTTGCAATTGTGAAGAAGTCTTGCGAAATTGCTCTTCCTTATCTGACGTATGAGGCCATTAATTACTTGACGACACATCGTGGGTGGTAAAATTCTCCATTTAATCGGACAAATTGATTTCTTTCGCGAAAAAGAAATGCCACTGTAAAGAATTATCTGGTTGATTCTCCATTAATTTACCTGACATGGTAACGAATTGATAGTGGCCATCGCGAGTATTGGAAAAATGATTTAATGTCAATTAAATAAAAAATAACTTTCTTCGCATTTTCTAAAATTTCATGAAAACTATTCATTATTCTTGAAAAATGAAGGGTTGAGTTTAAGAAAATGCGTCATTACGAATTAAAAAGTTTAGTGGCAGAAAAAATGGCATTTTAGTTGATTAATAAATTTTTTCGGAAATAAAAGATTTTCATTGCTTATAATACTCTCAAATTATTAATAATAATAATCTCAAACTTTATTTATTCTTTCATTCTGTCCAAACCTTAAGTTTGGCAGTATAGATGTTTTTGTTAAATCAATATAACTTTTGAAAAAATGTATTTTTATAATAATATGGTTTCTAATTTTACTTATTTTATTATTAATTCTCCGGAATTTGAAATTTAAATTAATTAACAAATTTATATTTTATTTTTAATAATAGTGAATTAAAATATAAATGTGTCGTATTTAAATCTAGTTTACAGCTATTAATAAAGATTTAAAACACTTTAAGCATAATATGTAAGTTAATGAAAAAATACGTATAAATAATTTGATGTTACCAATATTTTGAGTTTTTAATAAATTTCACAATGTTCAACATAAATAAAAATAATAAATGAAGTATCATGAAATTAATTTAAAGGCCTTTAAATGCCTTCTTTATAATTTGTTCTTATTTTAATAATTTTCTTTTTTTTTATAATTTAAAACTTTATTTCACTATTTTAAATAAAAATACCTAAGAAATTAAATTTCTTTAAATAAATTGTATTTTTTATCTTAAAATGCGTATTTTTTCATTGAGTGAGTAAATTATTAAACTTCGATTACAAAAAATAAGATTGACTGAAAACTGAAATATAGTTTTCACTATATTACAGATTTGCCAAGCCAATCAGGCTAAAAATTCATTAAAATCAAGGGTCCCAAAATTTTCAGAAAAATACACTTTTCACGAAAATTACATACTTAAAAGAACTTTATAAAATATTTAAAATTTATTTATTTATTTTGAAAGAAAGTTTTTAAATTTTGAAAAGTTTTAAAAATTAAAAAAAAAATAACTCTAAAAGAATAAATTGTTGGGTACGCTGAAATTTTAGTAGATCAAAATTATTTAATTCGATTGATATGAAAATTCCGTAAAAGTTGATGCACAGAAATTTAAATTGATTGATATTTAGATGTTTATAAATTAAGATCTTAAAATGTTTGATATAATTCTTCATTAATAGAAGTCTGAATAATTAAAGAGTAAAGAATTTAAAAACAATAAATTCAAGTATTAATTAATTAAAGTTTGAAAGAAATTTAAGTTCTAATCGATTTGAAATTTCTAAATTACTATAAATTAAAAATAATAGTTTTCCAAATTGTAATTGATTTCAAGTTCCACTATTCCAATTTTTATTGAAACAGATTTTAGTCAACATTTTAATAGTATTTTATAGGTAATATTTGAACCATCAAAAGTGTCAGATAATAATTTAAGTTTATTATTATTCAAATTTGAATAATTAATAGTTGATGCTAGTTAAAGTTTGAAACAATTTAAATTCGTATTAATAAAATCAAGTTTAAAAATTTTAATTTGTAAAAATAAAAAATTGAAATAATTTTTGTTCCCATCATTAGGAATTAAAATAAACATGAGTTATTAATCTTAAAACTTTGGTTATATTGAAATTTTTATTAATTAAAGTTTGAAATAATTTAAATTTGAATCGATAGAAGTTGGGAATTTTTTTAATTTGGCAAAATTAAAATTTATATTGATAGAAATTTTGGAGAATACTTTGTTATTAATTGAATTTCGTACTGTTTGAAATAAATTTAAAAAGAAGGAAATTATATTATCAATATAAGTTTGGAATAAATGAAATTTTTATAGAAGTTTAAATATATTTTGTTCAAAAACTATCAAAAAAAATATTCTAACTTTCTGTAAAGTACCATAAAAAATTTTAATTTCAACTCAGGAAGAAAATCAGATTTATTCTGTCAAATTTTTTTGTAACAAATTTTAATAAAGAAAAAAGATTTTCTTTAAAGAAAACAGAACTAATCTTCAATTAATTCGAAAAATATTAATTCGAAATATTTCGACAACTAGTATTTCACTTCTATTTTCTCCAGTTGCTCATCCAATTCTCAAAAATCTCAAGCCAATTTGAAAAGATACTTAAAGCTTGGAAAATAGGAAACAAATCTTTTGAAATTTTAATCTCCTTAAAAGATCAAATGCTCCTTTCAGAAAATCATGTACCGACCGGGTTTAGGTGCGGAGTCAGAAAACAGAAACATCGACAATCTTTCCCGCCTCCTTGAGCATGAAAACATTGACTTTACCGACCGTGCTCGCTCGAGCGGACAACTACCTTTGTAATCCCCAGGATTAGGCTGATTTTCCTTATCCCAGACCAGCCCCAAGTTCCGGCAAATTAGTCTCACTTGGAGAAAAATGAGATAACTCCTTGCAAATGCGTTTAAATGTATCCTAATCCTTTTAAAAACGCCCTCAAGATGCCCAAATCCTAGTGTTGTTTGACAGGCGTAGTTGACTTCTGCAGAACGTCAAAACACGTCTCATTTAAGTCAGATTTTGTACTGATGAAACAAGATTTTACAGAGCTATAGCACACTTACTTATTTTTCTAGTATATAATTTCATCCCTCGAGATGGTCCATTGCGAGAAAGTTTGGTGGCTGGTGGCAAGGGTAAGGGGGTGAAAATAAAGGGTGCCTTAGTCCAAGGTTTGCAGACCAAGGGTCCCCTTATCGACCCGTCGACGTCCACCGAAAGACGCCATTATGGACGTGCATTATTCGTCGAGTATATCTGTATATAAAACAGACGCCGAATCCCAACTTCGTTTCAAGGTTGCGTCCTTCTCCTGAGCATATAATTGTCCACATTAATTCTGCTTCGTTTGTCCTGTCAGACGTGTATATGTAGAATTGTGTTTCTTGCTGAGTATTATTTTACCCTAAAACAAAGAAAAATATAATTTTTTAGAGGAAGACTGTAATGGTTATTTTGAAAAAAGCGCAGAAGGATCCATCCATAAACCGTGTGGACAGTTTTTTTAATGACTTTTAAACCCTCCCCCCTTCGATCCCTTTATAAAATTCTCCACGTGGACATTGCAAAAAAAACTTATTGTATGTTGTAAGCTGATAAGTTAATAAAATTATAATGTTTAATTCTGAATATTTTTCAAAATAAATTGCTGGAATTAAGAAGTTTGGGAAAAAATAATATTTAATTACAATTTTTATTATTTTTAAGAAAAAATTTATTTAATCTATTTAAAAAACACACATGCTTCAGGGCCCGGAACCCAAAAGGGCCCAGTGCCAGAATTTAATGTATCGTGAAAAAAACTTTCAAATTGACGAGCATTTTTAAAATGTTCCTTGGATTTTAAAAACGATCCGCAAATTTTTAAGAACCTCTTGGAAGGTAGATAAATCCTAAAAACTTCAATTTCAATCTTGCATTCTTTAATAATAATATGAAAAATTGAATTTAAAATGATCAGAATTTAATCTAAAAAATTTTGATAGAAAGAAAGTCGAAAACTATATTAAACTTAATTAATTCCAAGCCATTGTTATTTATATAAATCTCAAACATCAATTAACGCTTACTTTAATTTTTTCAAACTTATAAGTTTCAATTAATCAAAGTTGCAATTATTACGTGTATATAGTAAAATATTAATTAAAAGCAACATTAATGAGAAACTTCACATTGCTGTTCATCATTTAAAACTATACATTTTTGGAAATGCAAATAATGAAAATTGCGAGAATAATTACAAAATGGAAAAGAATATATACGAAAAATGACAAAAATAATTAATTGACAATTAAAACCAAAGAAAATAATAAAAATTTAGAGAAAATAATAAAAACTTGAAAAAATAAATGCATTATTTAAAAATTAAACTGAAATTTAAAAAAAAATAATAATAATGAAGAAAAATTACAAAACGTGAAAAAAAATTCACAATAATTGAAAACAAAATTCAAAAAATGGCTAGATTAATACAAAAAAAAAAAAAAAAAAAATTGAAAAACTCAAAGAATCATTATAAAACTTTAAGAGACTAATCGCAAATTGAAAAAAATTGTAGGAAATAATTTCCAATTGCAAAAAATAGTAAATACTTAAAAGGACTAATTGAAAAATGAGAATAATTCAAAAATTAAAGAAAATATCTACAAAATGACTAGATTAATAGACTACTGAAAAAAAATTGATGAAAAATAGCAAAAAATTTGAATTTAAAGAAATTAATTACAAATTGAAAAATGAAGAAAATTATAGGAATAATTGTTGGAAATAATTGCGCATTGAACGAATAGATTGAAAATCGAAAAAAATAATTAAAATTGAATAAAACAGTTGAAAATTGAACGTTTAAATTGAAATTTAAAGAATATAATTAACAATTGAAAAAAGTATTTGAATAAAGCCGAAAGTTATTGAATATAGAAGAAAGCAATTAAAAACTGAAAAATGGTATTGAAATTTGAAGAAAAAATTGAAAATTGAAGGAAATAAAAATTTGAAATTAACGAATCTTATTGATAATGGAGAAAAATAAGTGTCGAAAGGCGAGGATTTTAAAATATTAAAGAAAATAATTGACAATTGAAAAAAAAAACAAAAAATGACTAGAATAATGCACAACTGAAAAAAATAATTGGAAACGTTGGAAAATAATTCTAAAATTTTAAGAGAACAAATAAAAATGTTAAATATTTTAAGAAATAACTAAAAATTAAATAAAATAATTAATAAATAAATAAAATAATAACAAGAATAATAGCAAAATCGAAGGTAATTTCTGAAAAATAGACGAAAATGATTGACAAATGAAAACAAAATTCGAAAAATGGCTAGATTAATACACAACTGGAAATAATAATTTAAAAATCAAACTATAAATATTTAATTTAAAAAATAATTGAAAATTGAAGAATTAAGAAAATTATAGAAATAATTGTTGGGAAAAATTGCTAATTGAACAACTGGATTGAAAACAATTGAATCCAATAAAATAATTTAAATTGAGGAAAAATGTTTAAATTGTAGAATAGAAATGAAATTTTAAACACATAATTATTAACTAAAGAGAGTAATTGAACAATTGTACTTAAAATTAAAAAAGCATATTGATATTAGAAAAAATAATTGAAAACTGAAAAATGTGATTAAAATTTGAAGAAAATAATCAAAAATTGAAGAAATATAAATTGTAATTTGAATAATGGTTTATAAATGAAAAAAGTCAAGTTTTTTAGAATATTGAATAAACTTAATTGAAAATTATAGAATGGAATTGACTTCAGAAAATATGTCATAATTTAAAGTAAATTACAAAATGACGAGAATAATTTAATATTAATGAAAATATTTGAGAAATGCGCAAAATAATTGCCAATTGAAAAAGAAATTCGAAAACTGTCGAGAATAATCTACAACAGAACAAAATTATTATTTTTACAAAAATTACTTCAGTTAATTTTATACAGTTTTATTTTAACAATATTTAGAAAAATTTATTTACTTTTCCAGTGTTTAGTTTTATGTATTATTATAATTTGTAAGTTGTAAAATATAATTTTTTTCAATTTTATGATTTTTAAAATATTTATTTGGTTTTTTGTCATTTGCCATAACTTATTAATTTTTATAATTTTTAAACATTTTTCTTTTTTTATTTAATTTTTCGTAAATTTGATCTTATAATAAATTTTCTCATTCGATCAGAATTTCTCTATTTCTTAGAAATATTGGTTTTTTTTCTTCAAATTTTTTTATTGTTTTTGTTTTAAATTTAATATAAATCACATTTTCCAAACGGTCCACTTAAAATTTATGTTGATTTTTAGTATAAGAATCTGTGTTGTTTTGTTATATCGACGTACAAGTATATATAATCGTGATAATTTAAAGCGTATAGATTGAAATGATTTTTTAATAAGAAATCTATGCTCTACAACAAAAATATAAACGTAAATTATTATATTTTCAGTAATTATACAAAGTTTCGTGTCAGAATATTTGTTATTTTAAGCTAAATATTACAGACAAATTTTCTCTAAACCTAAACCAGTGACGTCATCTTCCATCAGATGCCTTTAAAAAAATTTTTAAAGAATTTTGATTTTTCCAAAAATTTGACATTTGTCAGATCAAATAAATGCTTGAAATTAACGATAGACATTATGAAATTTAGAAAAATTAAAAACTATATTTTATTGCTCTTATTATTTTATTAAATTGTTTTTTAGATTTTTTGAAATGTCAATTTTATTTTACAATTTTTTAATGACTTTCTTCCATTTTCTAGTAAATACTTCTAATTAAAAAATATTCTTCAATTTTTCCAATTATTTTTGAATTTTTATAAATTTTTGATTATCTTGAGTATTTTCAATTATTTTAGCATTTTTATTTATTTTTATAAATTAATTTATAATAATTTATAATAATTTATAAATTTAGAAATCAATATTTTCAATTATTGTAATCTTTCTTCTTTTTTTTTTCATTGAAAAATTGTATTTTTTTGTTAAATTGTTTGATTAATTTTTTATTTATTTTCTGGAAATGTCTAATATATTTTTTAATTTTTTCTATGTTCAAAACAATGCTATAAATCGAAAAAATTATCACAATCAAATTATTACTATTTTTTATAAAAACAAAATAAAAATATTAAGTAATGTGGAACACAATTAAATCTTTATAGTCTTTCTTAATTCGTTATAAGATAAGGTATAATAAAATTAAAAAATAACCTCTAAAATATTTAAACTTTAACATAAAATGTGCCTTTAATTTTACTGTCTCAATCAATGGCAATAATTCAAATTTTTCAAAAATAATACAATTTAATAATTTTAAAATCAAGACACTGTAATAAAATATGTAAACTGTGGAGGAATGTTAAGTATATGTTATTATAGAATTTTAAAAATCAAAGCTTTTTAATTTATATGAATTCATGGTGATAAAAAAATTAAAAAAGCGATTGTCAAAAAAAATCTAGAGAGGCTTCGATAAAATATTAATTAAAAATAAAAAAAAAGAATCCAACACCACGTGGTATTCCCAAGCGGTCACCCATCTAAGTACTGACCACGCTTAAAATTGCTTAACTTTGGTGATCGGACGAGAACCAGTGTACACTAATTTAATATGAGCGTTGGCTGAAAATAATTTTTCACAACTGAGACACAAGCTTCTTAATTCAAATAAACAATATTTTAAAAAACAAAATAAAAATCTTACAATTAATTCAGATATTTCATTTGTTGAGACTTAAAAAAAAATTTTTCAAATATAAGCATACTAAGAATTTTTATTAAATATCTTTTGGAGTCTATTAAAAAAAAAGATTCTACATTAAAAACTTAATTTTCTAAACTGTATGAAGTATACATTTTTATGTAAATTTAAAGAATTAAGGATGTGATTTTTCAGTTTAGAAAGACAGTTTTTTTATGTAGAATCTTTTTTTTTTAAATAGACTACAAAAGATATTTAATAAAAATTCTTGGTATGCTTATATTAGAAAACAAAATTTTTTTTTAATATCTCAACAAATGAAACGTCTGAATTAATTGTAAGATTTTTGTTTTGCTTATTAAAATATAGTTTATTTGAACTAAGAAGCTTGTGTCTCAGTTGTGAAAAATTAATTTCAGCCAACGCTCATATTAAATTAGTGTACACTGGTTCTCGTCCGATCACCAAAGTTAAGCAATTTTAAGCGTGGTCAGTACTTAGATGGGTGACCGCTTGGGAATACCACGTGGTGTTGGCTTCTTTTTTTTGTAATGTATAGATTTTCACGCAGTTTTTACTTTATTACATTATCCAATTATTGGATGAAAATTATAATTTTTTCATTTCAGCAAATCCTAAAAAATCAAACCTAAATATAAATACAGATTTTTTAAAATGCATTATCAATTTTCCTAACATGTTATATTCTAGTAAAAACTTTGTTTCTTGTACAATTTATATTCACTTTCTAAATTTTTTGGAGTGAGTTTTCACTCCACAAAGAGGGCAAATTGAGTCACTCCAAACAGAGTGAGGGTGGTTCTATTTTCACTTTTTGTGGAGTGAAAACTCACTCCGAGAAGTTTAGAGAGCATTTGTAAGTAAATATTACTTACAAAAATCCAAAGAAACAGATAGAATTAATTGTAATAATTTTATTGCATAAAATATTCGACAATTGTAAATGAGTCTACCTTAATTCTAAAAATATTTCTTAATTTAAAAAAATGGAAAATTTGGAAGTATTAATAAAAATGTCTTTGTGTTTTTTTCCGTGTATAGAAAAAAAACATTTTTAGAATTTTATCCCTAAAGTAAGAAACCTTCGAAATAAAGAAATTTTAGAATATTCTCCGTAAATTTTTCAAATCTGATTTAATTGAATAAAATGATTATGTGTCAAATAATGATTTTTGCGTTAAAATTTATTTTCAAAATAGAGTAAGTAGCAACTACTTTTTATAAACCAATAAACAAAAGTGTGTAATTATATCTTAGAATAAATGCCGTCATTTGATTTTACGAAAAAAATAACTAAAATAACATGAATAAAATTTTTTAAGTATTTTCCCTCTATTTGTTATAAAAAATAAATAAACATAGTACAGCCAAGTCTCATATCTTTAAGTATAAGACTTCTCATGGTATAGTGTGTAGCGTCATCTACTTCAAATTCTAGACTTGAGAGAGTTAGAAAGTTTACTCATAAAGTTACCGACAGATAAAAGTAGGCAAGATGAAAATTTTCAGGAATGAAATGTCGGCTAATTAGGAATTCTACTTTTTACTACTTAGATGAAAATTGTATCACACTTCGCTTCTGTAAAGTAAAAACTAAAAACTTACTTAAGTATGAATTACGACAAAGAATAATTACATTAAACAATTAAAAGTAACGTTCAATTTGTAATATCTGTTTCAATTGATATCAAATAATAATTTTTCAATTTATAGGGAAGGGTTTATTTCATAATCCATGTAGTCATATTTTTATCAAATTTTGCCCCCCCTAACGTAGCATTTCACTGACCCCCCCCCCCCCCCTATACCGACTACGAAGTTTATAAAAATAAAGTTCGATAATATTTCGAAACAAAATTTTAAAAAAAGTAGCTTTCCCCATTACACTCTGGTTTATTTTAAATCAAAAAACAACCCTTAAATTTACAAATTCATATTTTAGGGGTCGAAAATTGAAGAAACATATTGTTTACTAGAACAGAACCAGACATTTCTGTGTTTTTGATTTACAAATAAAAAATTGAAATAACACATGGGTTTCTAGAACAGAATCAAATATTTCTGTGTTTTTACATCAACAACGTGAAAACAAAGTCACAATGTCTCCAAAACCCCCCAGTTTTTTTTAAAATCAAAAAACTACCTTTAAATTAACAAAATCAAACTTTAGACACAAAAAGTTAAAAAACAAATCGTTTTTTCAAACAGGCTCAACCATTTCTGTATTTTTGCTATAATAATGCAAAAACAAATTTAGAATTTCACAATCACCCTCTGGTATTTTTTTGTAAATCGAAAAACTACCCTTCAATTAACAGTATCAAACTTTACAGATAAAAATTTGAAATAACACGTGGGTTTCTAGAATAGAATAAAATATTTCTGTATTTTTGCTCTAATAACGCACACAAAAAGTGACGATGTCTCCAAAAATATTTAGGTTTTTTTTAAATTGAAAAACTAACACTTACATTAACAAAATCAAATTTTAGAAATAAAAAAGTTGAAAAAACAAATTGTCTTTTAAAACAGAACTAACCGGTTCTGTACTTTTGCCTCAAGAACGCAAAAATAAAGTCACAATTTTTCCACCGCCCTCAGTTTTTTGCATAGATTAAAAAACTACCCTTAAATTAACCAAATTAAAGTTTAGAGGTAAAAAGTTGAAAAACCAGATTGTCTTTTTAAACAGACCTCACCATTTCAATATTTTTTCTCTAAAAACGAAAAAAAAGTAAAAATAATTTTTCCAGCTCCCTCTGTTTTTTCTGTATGGTTCTGCTTTAAAAAATCAATCTGTTTTTTCAACATTTTACCACTAAATTTTGATTCTGCTAATTTAAGTTTGGTATTTCGGTTTAAAAAACTCGGAGGGTGCTGGAGAATTTTTTACTTTATTATTTCGTTTTTTAATTAAAAATACAGAAATTTTTGGTTCTGTTATAGAAAACAATATTTTTTTTTTTTAATTTTTACCTCTAAAATTTGATTCTGTTAATTTAAGGGCAGTTTTCGATTTAAAAAATACCAAAAGGTGATGCAGACATCGTGACATTGTTTTTCCGTTATTGGATCAAAAATACAGAAATGTTTGGTTCTGTTCTATAAAAAAAATATGTTTTTTCAACTTTTTACCCCTAAAGTTTGATTCTGTTAATGTATAAGGAAATTTTTGTGATTTCCATAAAACCAAAGGGTGCTGGAGTAATTTTGACTTTGATTTTCTTTAAAAATACAAAAATGTTATGTTCTGTTTTAGAAAACAATATGTTTTTTCAACTTTTTACCCCTAAAGTTTGATTCTGTTATTTAAAGAGTAGTTTTTCGATTAAAAAAAACACCCTTAGGTAGATGGAGAAATTATGATTTTGCGTTGTTAGAGCAAAAATACAGAAATAGTGAGTTCTGTTTTTTAAAACAATATACGAAAACGAATTTTAGTCGAAATTCTCTTTTTAATAGACTCCATACAGAGGCGAATAAGTTTCATGACAAACTTGATTTTTTTGGAGTCTCATTGGGAAAATTCAAAAATAACTTAAGAAGTGTACTGTTCGATGTTAACAATGCGGCATAATGTTAATGTACATAATTTAAAATTGATAATAATTTATTGTAAATTATTAATACTACATATTTTTTTGTAAAGGGCTTTATGTGCCCGTTCATGTTCTTAAATAAATAAATAAATAAATATATTTTTTCAACTTTTTACCCCTAAAGTTTACTTCTGTTAATTAAACGGTATTTTTTCGATTTTAATAAAACCAGAGGGTACTGGAGAAATTTTTACTTTGTTTTTGCGTTGTTCGATCAAAAAATACAAAAATCTTTGGTTCTGTTTTATAAAACAATATGTTTTTTCAATTTTTTACCCCTAAAGTTTTATTTTGGTAATTCAAGGGTAGTTTTTCCATTAAAAAAAACCCTTAGGGAGATGGAGAAATTGTAATTTTGATTTTGCGTTGTTATAGAGCAAAAATACAGAAATGGTGAGTTTTGTTTTAAAAAAAATCAGTTTTTTTAAATTTTGAACTCTAAAATTTTATTCTGTTTACTTAAGGGTAGTTTTTTAACTAAACAAACCAGAGTGTAATGGGGAAAGTGTTTTAAAATATTTAAGCAAAAATAAATTGTTGTGCATGTTTTTGATTTAAAAAAAAAACAATCCGTTACACACTGAGAAAATAACTTGTCTAAATACAACCAATTTTTGATTAAATTTAGCAGAGAGAGGTTGTTGATATAGCACCTGCAAAGCACTGAATTGATTTTAGCAGAGCAAATGCTCCGGTATCCTAGAAGTTTGATTGTCATCACCAGTGTTTTGTTTGTTTTGTCCCGAGAAACCCTAACCTAGAAATAAAGCTGCTTGACTAAAAAATATTAACTAAGGTTTTATTTGCATTGTGAGTAAACCCTGATTTGCCCCTTAAACCTCGAGTTATTGGCCAAATCAGATGGTAAAAGGAGGAAAGCAGGAGGAATCTCGGAAGGAACTAAAACCTGATTACATTCTGCTTAGTATTAAGTTCTAAACACATTCTTGCCTGCTAAAGATTTTCTAAGTATGATCCAAGTAATATACTATTAAAATGAAATATTTAAATAATGAAAGTAAATCATTTTAAAATAATACATGTTTATTATGTATTTTAGAACATTCAAAACTGCGAACACTTTACATCACTTCGTAATATCTTTTAAAAACACAATTTAGTTCTACATGAAAAAAAAAATGTAATAATGCGACACACATTTCACAATGTTTACGACAGTTCTAGAACTTTTTTATATATGTATGTTTCTTAAAAGCACTTCAAACTTAACACATGAAATCAATTATTATTTTTTTAATCTATAGGAATTACAATTTTAAATACAAAACAACAAAACTTTAGATAATGTTATAATGACGCCAAGAATTTGACGAAGACGGCAGCCATGATTGTCTAGGACACGAGAATAAACGAAAATTCTCGAATCTATCCGAAGAGTTGGTTAGAACTAAAGAAGAAGTGATTAGAGTTACCAAGTTTTTAGGCAGGAGGAAAAGTATTTGGAAGTTGTAGATTAGAATTAAATTTTACTAAGCAGAAGGAAATCAGGTCGAATAGTTTGACTCGGGATGTGGATCTACTTCAAAGTACACAACTTTTTTTTTGTGTTTCTGTGTTATTATAAAATCATTCTCCAGTCAAAATTTTACTTAAACACTCAATTTCTAAATTTTAGTAAAAGAATTGATTTTCACTGAGATAGTTCAGAGTTTGGGGAAAATTATTGTAGATGATTTATAGGCGGTCCTTTGGAGTTTGACCCTAGGGGTGTTATCAATTCAGGCGCATATTTGAAGGGGCTGTGCTTAGCATATCGTAACTGCACCTAACGGGTAACTCGTTTTGCTCCATGACTTACATACCTCGTGAATGAACTTCTCTCCCTTGGTCGCTCCTATATGGCGCGAAACTTGCCACTCTGTGTAAAACCTTTCCAACACAAAAGAACTTCTAGTCGGGTGGGACATGGCTCAGGCAACGAATAAACCAATAAACGGAGCAACCATCTGCTTGCCAGCCGGCATCTTTCCCTTCCTCTTGCCCTCCATCAAAAGTTCCCCTCCATCCGTTCCATTTTATACGCTTCTGAAATGAAATCCACAAGTTCAGTCAATTGCCAATATATACTTATACACTAACAAAGCTCTCATTTTACTAGTTAAACAACAAATTGGCACTGTCTTTTATTCATGCGAATACCTAACCTCTAAACCTCCTTAAAGATTGAAGACTATATTAGTAATATCTTTTTTTTTGTAATTAAGAACTTTCGTAATTATTTGCACGAAATGTTTCATGTAAATTTCTTTTCATTTAGAACAATGCTAAAAATTTTAATATTTAAGTTTTTTTAAGGGGCTTTCTACAAACCACGTAGCTCTATTTTGGACGATTTTTACCCCCACCCATCCGCAGTGGGGAAAACCCAAAAGTAGAGTTCAAACTGATTTTCTGGGTGCAATTTTTAACCAATTTCAAAATTTTGTTTTGAAAAAATGTTTACAATTAAATTTTTCGGAGATCTCGGAGAGCAGATTTTTAATTTGTTTACTATAAACAATTCATGTTAACGTGAAGCGTGAAAAAATTGAGGTTTTCAACATTTATCTATCTCATTCAATAAAAAAAAATTTCGCATATATACTTAATACTTCATATGCATAGTGTCCATGAGAGTAGAAAAAGAAAACAACAGTTTGTTTTTAAAAATATTGTTATAAACAAATAATATTAACAAATTCAGTATTTCAACACTTGTGAGTAGAAAAACTCTTGTTTTCGCTAAATTGTTTCTTTATTATGTAAATTAATGTATTTTATTTTAAAAAATGTATTAAGTACCTATATAAAATAACACAGCCCAAAAAAAAAAAAATTCCGGATCTGGGTATGAGACTAATATTTTCCTATGTATTTTGATGAACTGAATCGGAATCCCATCAAAATTGGTCCAGCGGGTCTGATTTTGGACTTAACCTCAAAATCAATAAAATGGTATTTTTTGTTCGATAGAGTCTGAACCGAACCTAAAATTTATATAAGTCTAGTATCAATAGAAAGCTTGATTTATGACATTTAATGATAGAACGTCCAAGGCTGCGTACTGCCGGTAGGACGCGCTTTCACACAGTAAATGTCCTTCCGGAAGGACAATTCATTTTTGTGAAATAATATTTTAATTTCATATAATCATCATCATCATCATCACCATCATCATTATCATCATAATTCATCATCTTTATCATCAAAGGAATTGAGTTTATTATTACTTTTGTAAATATTGTTATAGCTAACGTAATGGCGGCCGGTGGTAAATGGCTCAGGCGCGAGTCCCTCGGAAATCGCTCTATAAAATCAATATGGAAGCAGATAAGTATAAAAATGAATATATGGTTTTTTAGGTAATGAAACAAGCTTTCAGATGACGTAAATATCGATTTTTTAAATTTATGTAGAAGGGCTAGGTAGTCTTTTTAAAAAAACGAAAACGTCCTGCCGGCAGTACCGCACGTCGTCTTTTCATGACTAAAAATTATGTGAATTTTTGGAAAATTTAACTTCTTTTAGCTACCAAGCTTCGGGGTTTGAATTTACAAGTTCCATGTTTACATGCGCTGAAAGCTTGATTCTTTACCTTTCCAACCACATATACTACTTTTTGTTTATCTGAATCCATGTTAATTTTATAACGCGATTTCGTACGTACTCGCGGAAGGCTTTTTTGTCCTGCCGGAAGGACGTTGGACGTTCTATCATTAAAACACTTTTTTAAAAATTGTTCTAAGATGATTTTTTACGAAGTTATGATGTTTTACTTAAAATATTAGTTTTCTCAAATGTTCAAAACATATTAATAGTGAGTTATAGAAAAAAATGATTTTAACTAAAACATCATAACTTCGTTAAAAATTATCGTAGAACAATTTTTAAAAAAATGTTTTAAAGGTCATAAATCAAGCTTTCTATTTATCTTAGACTTGTATAAATTCTAGATCCGGTTCAGACTTTATCGAACAAAAAGTACCATTTTGTTGATTTTTAGGTTAGGTCCAAAATCAGATCCGCTGGACCAATTTTGATGGTGGATTCGGATTCAGCGCATCAAAATACATAGGTAAATATTGGCCTCATACCCAGTTCCGGGAATTTCCTTTCATTCCGGTGTCAGAACGAAATCGTTATGTTTTCACTCGGTTGTCCGTCGCCCAAAACAATTGCCCCCCCCCCCTTCCCTTTTTCTCCTATCAGCAAAACTATTTGAAACGAAGAGTTGAAATTTGGTACACATAAATATTTTCACGTGTATATTAAAAGAAAAATATAGAGAACATGATTGAAGGTGAGGGTCATATCATTGTCAAGAAAAAACTTTTTTGTTTTCAAAAAAAGTGCCCCCCCCACCCCTCTTTATCTTCCAAAATATTTGACCTAGAGGTTTGAAACTTGGTATAGTCCCGTATTTTTACGTGTAGATTACAGGAAAAATATATCGAAAGTTGCTGGACTTAGTTTTCAAAAGTTATTAATGAAAAATTGGAAAAATGACAAAATACCCCTATGCTAGAGCTCAGCCTATTTATCTTGGAAGGTTGAGAATTGTCAAAAATGTGTAATTTTATTCAGAAATTTTTAAAAAACGATAAAAATCGTGGTTTTAATCCACCATTGTAACATTTTTTATGAAAAATTGAAATTTTACAGAACAAAAATGTTTTTTTCAGAAACAGCGACAATATTTCACAGTTTGCGATTACTTTTTTTTGTACAAAATGTTAATTTTTATGATTAAATCACTTTAATAGTTTAAAAAAAGTAAAAGTGAAATAAAAAAAAAATTTTTCATTAAAATGAAAAATTATATAAAAATTAAAAAAGCTTAGTCTATTTATTTGGAAGTCCTTGAGCTTATAAAAATGCATAATTTAATACTTAAATTTTAATAAAAGTAAAAAAATTATGAATAAAATTTATTATTATAGTATTTTTTTTTCGAAGAAATGAAAATTTGCCCAAAGAAAAGTTCTCACTTTAATTCTTTTTTAAGTTCTTGTATGGAACTTTCGGTGCCGATTCCGGTTTAATTATAAACAATTCAAACAAAGTAATTAAAATATCATTTTTGTCACAAAAAAGTTGCGTTTTTTAATATTATGCTTAGATTTGACAAACAAATGTTTATTATTAAGGGTTTTTCAATAAATATCCATTTTTTATAAACAATTTGTATAAACAAATGCTATATCTGTACATTTATAATCTAAATTTTTTGTATTTTCTGGTAATTTTGACGAGATCAAATAAAGTAGAAAATACAAATTCTTTCAGTAAGAATTTCGTTTGCAATTGATTTAGGTTTTTTCAAAAACAATTTTTGTAAACAAATAAAGTAAAATGACATTTAAATTACTTTTTTCTAGATACATTTTTAAGTATACTACAATTTGTTTGTAGTAATTGTTTAATTAAAAAATACAAAATTATTTTAAAATAGATTTTTCTTCATAAAACAGTTCAGTATTTCAAAATATAAGCATAATATACGATAAGAATTTTTTTTTACCTAAAACTGTCATTTTACTTTATTTGTTTATAAAAATTGTTTATGAAAGATTGTAAATTTATTGCAAACGAAATTCTTACTGGAAAAATTTGTTTGTTCTAGTTTGTATGTTCCAGTCAAAATTACCAGAAAATACAAAATTTTAAGCTTATAAATGTCGAAATAAAAAATTTGTTTAGAATAATTGTTTTAATAAAAAACTGTAGTTTAACAAATCTAAGCAAAATACAAAAAACGCATTTCTTTTGTTACAAAAATGATATTTTAGTTTTATTTTTTTTATTTTGATTGTTTATAAAAAAGATAAATTTAATGTAAAATCAAATGTTATAGAAAAAATGTACAATTTGTATATTCAAGTCTAAATTACCAGAAAATGCAAAAAGTTTAAGCATATAAATGCCCAAATATATAGCGTTTGTTTCTATAAATAAAATTCTATAAATTGTTTATAAAAATAGGATAATTATTGCAAATTAAATTTTCCTTAATAATAAACTTTAGTTTGCCAAATCTAAGCATAATATAAAAAACGCGATTTTTTTTGTCACAAAAATGATATTAGTTTACTTTTTTTTATTTAGATTGTTTATAGAAAAAGGTAAATTTATTGTGAAATTTAATTTTACAGAAAGAATGTACAATTATGTTCTAGTCAAAATTACCGGAAAATGCATAAAGTTATATTCACACATTTTATTGGAAAAAATATCAGCTTTCCGATGAAAATAAGAAAAAAAAAATTAAAAATATAGAAATGAATCAAAATTGAAAAATATGTGTAAATTTTGAAAAATAGATGTGGAAAAACTGTTTTTGCAATTTTAATTGTAACTATTAAAAAGTACATAAAAATGCTTTAAAATTAACAATATAACAATTAAAATCCATTATTTTCTGTCAATGTAATACGGAGTTAAAAATAACAGTGGCACATACATCAAAATTTCAACCCCACCACATTTTATAATTTGTTTTTAAATAAATTAGTATTTTAGGGATTTGTTACTTTCATATATTCTCTAAATCTAAATTAGTAACAAACTACTATTAAGAGGTTAAAATCGTGAACGAGTTTTCTCTTTTTTTAATTAGTAAAAAATAACTAATTTTTAGTAGAAAACTACTAATTAAGTAGTTAAATTTAACTAATTAAATAGTAAAATTTAACTAATGTAATTAACCCTCAACTGCTAGACTGGGTCTGTCCGACCCAGTAGACCTTTTCCACTCTCTTCTACAGCAGACTGTAGATTGAAAATAGTGAAAAAAGTGGCTCTAAAGAATCGGGTCTATCAGACCCAGTCTAGCAGTTGAAGGTTAATAAATAGAAATCTACTAATTCTTTTAGTTGTTTAACATCTCCTAAAAATTACTTTGACTAATTCAATTAGTAGTTTTTTACTAAATTACAGAAAAACAGTTTCCGGATCTGGGTTTCAGACTAATATTTTCCTATGTGTTTTCTGCGCTAAATCTGAATCCACCATCAAAATTGGTCCAGCGGGTCTGATTTTGGACCTAACCTCAAAATCGATAGAATGGTACTTTTTGTTCGTTAGAGTCTGAACCGAAACTAAAATTTATACAAGTCTAGTATCAATAGAAAGCTTGATTTATTACCTTTAAAACACTTTTTTTAAAATTGTTCTACGACCATTTTTAACGAAGTTATGATGTTTTACTTAAAATATGACTTTTTTACAAATGTTCAAACATTCAATAGTGAGTTATGGAAAAATATGATTTTAAGTCAAACATCATAACTTCGTTAAAAATCATCATAGAACAATTTTTAAAAAAGTGTTCTAAAGGTCATAAATCAAGCTTTCTATGAATCTTAGACTTGTATAAATTTTAGATCCGGTTCAGACTCTATCAAACAAAAAGTACCATTTTGTTGATTTTGAGGTTAGGTCCAAAATCATTTATTATTTATTTATTTTTGGACTGGGACGATTGAGAAATAATCCATTAAAACTGAACATTGCTTTTTTGTTGAGACTATCATCTAATATTCTAATCGATAGAGAATACTGTTTTTAAACGAAGTAATTTGAAAATACTTTGCAGGTCGCCGATGGCAATAAAAATCTTCAAGGTCACGTGGTCACTATTATATACCAGTCCTGTTGACAAGCGACCGTTACCTGCTCAAATTTTGCTTCGTTGGAGAGTCACGTAATAGTAACTCTCAATTTCTTATAAAATACTTTCAAATTGTATAACTTGCCCTTGTTAAAAAAAAAACTAGGCTTCTTCAAAAATACTTTTTAATTACAGTTTTTACAATATAATGAAAGGCATTTCTGTTAAAAAAAAATAACTGCAATGATATTTTTTTGATTTTTAGGAATGAAGGGACTTTGATCTCGTAACTTGTAAAAGTAAATTTTTAAAAGTGACCCAACGAAAGTGAAAAAGGAAAATGTTGAGGATTTGTATGACTTCTGAAAATAGTAAAAACGTGGATTTCAACTGTGCACAATGTACACTATATACAGTTGGGATATTTGAATTTCAACTTCAAAGTTTCGGAACATATGCTTTTCATCTGAATGTCTAACAGTAAAAGCTACTCAGTTAAGATTATACACGAAGTTCGCGTTGATTAAACGAACTTGTGGGACTAACCACATGGCAGACAATACAAGAACAGCTAACTAGTACTCATTTCATCTCTAGAGAACAAACCTCACCGAGTGACGTCATTTCTTGCGGAAATGTGTTAATTTATATTACTGCTAACTACTAACAGCAGTTTCATACTATTAAATTTACATTGGATTAATGAGATTCGAAAACTTAGTGTAGTTTCAAATATATACCGTTTTTTACTGTTTGAGTCATTTTAAGATGAGAGTAGAGAATCGATTCAAACTTTCCGAAAATTTAATAATACTATAGTTAAGCACATGATTGCTGGGGCATAGCTATTGATATGTATACACTTACTAACCTATGTAAATTGTGTTTTAAACCATTTTAATATATCTCCTAACGTTCATGATTGTTACAACTTTCTTTAATTTACTGTACTTTTAGTATTTTATATATTTATCTACTGCAAATTTTATCAGATAAATTTACAAAATCGTAATTCTCTGAAGGAAAGGCATAACAACATAACTGCAATTGAAATAATTTCAATTTATTTATTTTGCTTCCTCATAGACTGGAAGAATTTTATATTCTCTTGTTTTCCTATTTCGGGAAAATTGTTTTCTTAAAAGAATTGGCAATTATTTTGTTAGCATTTGTGAACGTGGTTCAAAAATATTTATCTACACTATCAGCCAAAATTGTGGGACCATTTACAAAAAACGTATTCAGAAAATGAATGTCTTTAAATGTTGATAACTCTGTTAGAAATTAGCAAAATTAAATGTTTTACCGATCATTAGAAAGCTTTTAAAATTTGCCGTCAAAAATCCCATTTAACCTAAAATGCATAAAGCCTAAATTCCATTTTTAGGTTATATGCATTTTAAATTATGTGGGATTTAGGCTGAATGAATTTAAGGTTAAATGGGCTTTAGGCTGAATGCATTTCATGCTAAATGGGATTTAGGGTAAATGTATTTTGGGTTAAATGGGATTTAGGCTGAATGCATTTTAGGTTAAATGGTTTTTAGGATAAATGCATTTTAGGTTAAAAGGTTTTTAGGCTAAATGCATTTTAGGTTAAATGGGATTTAGGTTAAATGCATTTTAGGCTATATGATTTTAAGCTGCATTAAATTTAGGATAAATGAGTTTTAGGGAGTATTTGCCTCCTAAACAGATCTATTCCTTTCAGACAAGGAACAAACTCAGACTATAGTCACGCCTATCGCTAGTCGCTATTGGCTTAAATCTATGCGCTTGCGCAAAATGCCAACTTAATCTGCGGAAGGGAATTTCCCCTTCATTCGCTTGAATAGAGTATTTTAATGTTGCGTCACTAGTCAAGAAGGTTAGGTCATTTTGACAAAAAGGTTAGGCTCGGACCCAAATTTACATTACGTTATAATGGGATTTTCAATAAGAAGTGATTCTTATGACAATTCAATAAAAAACTTTTAAAATTATTAAAGGCATAAGATAAAACATATTTTTTACGTTTTTGTAGTATAATAATCATACTTCTTATCGGTTATCTGCTTTATTTTTAAATGCAAAAGAATAGTGAAAAATTCAAAATAGGTTAGAAAGTTCTGTCAGTGTGATTGTTTTTTTTTTGCTTCTAAATACAAATTTAATTAATTGACAACGAATATGAATACATTATAAAAATGTAAAAAAACATATTCTATCTTCTAATAGCAACAATTTATGCAATTTTTAAATAAATAAGTCCAAAATACCTGTTATATTAGAAATCTTTTTATAGCTCAATGTAAATTTGGGCCTGCGCCTTACCTTCCTGACAAAATGACCTACCCTTCTTGATATATTGATATATGAAAAAATTGCCTTAAAATTTCTTTTAAATACTAAATATTTTGTCGAAAAACTCGGTAACTTGGATTTTGAATTATAATTATTTTTTAAAATTTTTAAATATAGCGAAGTTATTTAAAAATTAATTTTTAAGCAAAATTCGAACAAACTTGGGTCAGAGAGAACTCCCTAAAAAATGTGACGCTCTCCTAAGAAAGGTACATATGAAGCAAAAAATCGATTTTTGGATTATGATTGATTTAACTTCATTAAAGGTTCCTTTTTCATTATTAAAAGTCAGAAAATGTTTTTATTAAATATTTTTCAAGTTATGACAATTCAAACTCTCCTGAAAAATTCCCGTTCTGCATATTATGTACCCAACTTTCTTCGGAACGCGTAACAAATTATTAAATAAATTTAAATATTAAATAATAATAATCTCCGTAAACTCCTGAAGTTAGTTAGTATTTATATTTATTCATCTTTTTCTGTCCACGTTTTCAAGTCTGAAGTGAAGTTAGTTAGTAAAATATACTTTAAAAATTTATTATGATTTTTGAAGAAGTTTAAAATATATACACATACAATTAATTTTTTAAATTTTCATTTATTATCTCAAATTTAGATTATTGTCATCAATAATTTTCTACAATCCTTAATTATTTTAATTGTTTTTAAATTAATTCCCAGAATCTTAAATTTACCTTCCTCAAATTTCAATTATTTTGTTCAGTTTTCTCAATCACTTTTTCAATTTTAATTATTTTTGCCTTGACATTAAATCGGTTTTAATTATTTATTCCTTAATATTTTATTTAATTCATCGCAAATTAAAATTTATTTTGTCAACTTACCATTATTTTTGCCATTTTGCAATCATTATTTTCAATTTTCAATAATTTTCATAATTTCTAAATTAATTTACTGAATTTTCAAATATATATCTCAATTTTTCATTCTTTTGCTGAATTTTCATTTCTTTTTATTATATTGCAATTATATTTTCCATCTTTTAATATTTTATTTATTTATTTATTTATTTATTTATACATAAACGGGCAAGTACAAAGAAAAGAAAAGAGCCCTTTCGTACAATGATGTACTCATAATAAGAATTTAATTTTCATTATTTTTCAATTAATTTCCTACATTGTTAGTTATTATCTCAAATTTAAATTAATGTCTTTAATTTTCAATTATTTAAAAGATTTTTCAATTATTTTCTTTTGCTTAAAAATAAATTCTGTAATTTTATATTATTTTCTCCGATTTTTAATTATTTTCATTCTTGTGGCATAATATTCAAAAATTTATCTGAAATTTCATTTAATTTCAATTGTCATTTTCATCAATTTTCGATTATTTTTGCGATTTTTTAATTATTCCGAGAACTTTTCTCTTTAATTACAATTTTTAAGTAATTTTATGATTACATATTTTCCTTTTTCAAACATAATTATATTCTATGATTTCTTCAATTATTTTACTCAAATTTTATTTACTGTTTCATTCTTTCATATTTAAACTATTTTCATTATAAATTTAAATACTTTTTCGCATTCTTAAATTATTTTCATCATATTTTAATTATTTTTCAATTATTTTTCTCGATTTGTTAATTATTATTCTCATTGCCTAAAATTATTTTCTAGAATTTTTAAGTATTTTTCTTAAATTTCAAATGTTTTCTTCAATTTTTATTTACTTTCATTTGTTTTCATAACTTCCAAATTTTTTTATTAACTATCTCAAAGTTAATTTATTTTCAGATTTCCTCTATTATTTTCTCCAATTTTTAGTCATTCTTATTTTTCTAAATTGATTTCTAAGATCTTCATATATTTTTCTCATATTTCAATTATTTTCTTTTTATTTAAAAAAAATTCTGTAAATTTGTCAATTATTTCACTCAAATATGATTTATTTTTTACAACTGATCATTGTTTTTATCATATTTCAATCGTTTTCTTTAAGTTTCAGATAAAAAACTCATTTTTCAATTATTTGCTCGATCTTTTAATATTTTTAATATATTTCAATTAATTTCCTTAATTTTTACTTATTATCTCAATTTTTGATTATTGTTTTCAATTTTTACTTTTTCAAACGGTTTTTCAATTATTTTCTTTGCTTAAAAAATATTCTGTAATTTTATATTATTTATTTTATTAAAATTTTTAAGTAATTTAGTAATTATTTTCATTTTTTAAACATATATTCTACGATTTTTTCAATTAGTTCTCTCAAATTTTCATTAATGTTTTCAATCTTTCATATTCAAATTATTTTCTTCACAAATTTCAATTATCTTCAGAATAATTGAATTATTTTTTCAATTTTAAATTAATTTTATCATTGCTCAATTATTTTCCTCCATTGTTAATTATTATTTTTATGTTCGAAAAAAAATTTCTAAAATTTTGAAGCATTTTTCTAAAATTTCATTTATTTTCTTTAATTTTTAATCTCAAATTTCAATTACCGTCAAGTGGGTCTATTTTGTGCACAAAACCGCTCTTTTTTTGACTCTATGCTTTATTAAAATTCAGAATTTGAAAAAATAAAAAATTTATTTATTCAGTTATGTTGTAGATATCCTTCTAAAGGTGTCCTATGAGTTAGCCGACAAGAAAAATTTTTTTGTCTGAGTTATACAAACTCAAAGTTGTGCACAAAATAAACCCCATGGTGGGGCTATTTTGTGCATCAAAGTTTGCTTATTTATAAAGTTGCGTAAAAAATTTTTTTGAATGTTTTTGCTGTATGAAGTATTATTTCTAGATATTCTAGAGTACAATAAAGAAAAACAAAGCCAGAAATATTTTTTTTCTAGGAATTATTTAACTAATTTGAAAGTAAAACACTAAAATTTCACAAAAATGTAGATTAACAAAAAAAGTTATTTCTTTAAGAAAATTTTACTTAAAATAACTTCTATTACACTTCTTGAGTTATTTTAAGAGAAAAAGTTTCAAAATTAACTTGAGAAGCATGTAATTATTAATGTTACATTTTTGAGGTTTTTAAGGCACCATGTGTAAAACTGAAATTTTATGCTCATTTCTTGTCTTTTGTAACAAAAATAAGACAAAAATGTTTCAAAACGAAATTCTAAAGTAATTTTTACTAACTACAAAGAAATTATTGACAAAAACTTGATTTTAAAGAATGCACAAAATAACCCACCAAATCCTGGTTTTCAGTTTTTTACACTTTTTTCTTAAAATATGCAATAAAAAGTTAGTGCATCACGTATACATCATCACAATTAAATTGTCAACAAGTATTATTAATACCTTTAGAAACACTTTTAAACTTCCGGAGATCTGAACAAAATTTTGAGAACTTTGAAATTTTTCAGCTTGATTTTCACGACTTCACGATTTTTTTTTCTGATTTCTGATAAAGAATTAGGTAAATTCATTTAGTACTCTCTGTAGTCTAGCTATCAAAAAATATTTATACCAAGTATCAAACTTAAGCAACTGAATATAAAGATTTTATTCATTAAAAACCTCGCGTGCACAAAATAGCCCCACGGCGCACAAAATAACCCCACTTGACGGTATTATTTTTTTTTTTGTTCAAAAATATTCTGTAATTTTTTCAATTATTTTACTTAAATATGATTTATTTTTTACAACTTATCAATGTTCGTATCATATTTTAATTATTTTCATCAAGTTTCAAATTGTAAAATCATTTTTTAATTATTTTTCAAAATCTATATCCTTCAATTTTCAATTTTTTTCATTTCTTTTATAATTTCAAAAATTTTAAACTATTTATCTGAGATTTTAATTATTTCATTCAATTTTCAATTATTTATATGATTTTTTATAATTTTTAGTTACTTTTGTTTTTCTTATAATTTTCAAAAAGTTTATAATTATTTCTGTTTATTAAAAAATTATTCTCTTCAATTTTAAATTATGTTTATTTTGTTTCATTTATTTTCTCTAATTTTTAATTATTTTCTTTTTTTTTCAATGAACTTCTGAAAACTTTAAGTATTTTTCTGAATATTTATATTATTTATCTCAATTTTTAACCATTTTTTTCAAATATTTTCCCTAAGTTTCCATTATATTCAATTTTTTTCCAATTATTTTTAAGATTGTCAAGTAATTTTCTGAATTTTAAATTATTTTCTTTATTTTTAAAACATTTCTATGAGTTTTTAAATTACTTTCTCCAATTTTTAATTGATTTCATTTTTTTTTTCAATCAATTTGAAAAATGAGGAATTATTTTGTTTAATTTCAATTATTTCTTGCAATTTTTTTTTATTTTAAAATTTTATATATTTTGTCCTATAAAAAAAGGTTTATTAGGGTTGACTGTGGGCCCTCTGAGCTCAATAATAATTACGCCACTGTAAAAATCTTGCCATCGAAAAAAAGTGGCCCACTTAAAAAATTTCGACTTACTTGTAAATTGATTAAAGTTTATGTCGATATTCAGTGTTTTGAAATTTATGTAAATTGCGTTAAGTTCTCTTGTACTAAAAACGTAAAAGATCTTATTTTACATGTTTCCTTGTACTATTATTATCACATATAGATTTTTGATGCGTATTCTTCTTTTTTGTGACTTTCGTTCTCGCCTGTAATGTTTTGATGGCTACTGAAAATTTTGACGGATTGTAGTTGAATCAGAAAATAAATAGAGTGGGCATGAGACTGTATTTAAGAATATTTTGCTACAGATTGAGACATGAAAGCAAACATCCCTAAATTCTAAACTAAAGAAGCGTCGCTTCTCTTTGAACATCATAACACATCGATCATTTTCCACTTTGTCGTGTCATCCTGTCTATATTCTACATCTTACAATGTATATCCACATATCGATTTACGCCTGTCAATAAGAAGCTAATTAATAATTGTTTTACAAAACTACTCGTGTTATTCTCAAGGTAATGAAAGCTTAAAGATCATTTTTCATAGTTTCATTTCCAATTCATTAATAAGTCACAACAAATTTTGCTCTGACAAAAGAAACAACGGACTATCAATCTATAATTTGCAGTTCTTATTAAACCATTTTCTGGATAAAATACATATTAAAAATTAGAAGATATATTACAATAAATCAGGCTAGTTATTGTTAGTACAATATTTCTCGTAATATCTTGGCATTTTTGTGAATTTTCAAGTTTAATTGTTATACAACAAAGAGTATGAATAATGCAAACTGCAAACTAATTTTATATATGCAATGAAAGAGAAAAATAATATAGTCAGACAGACATGATATTTGACCCTTTTTATCAAGATGACAATTCATATTATCATGGAAACATTTCAATGTGGCCTTGAGACATTGGAGTCGTAAAATTTTTTTATGAAATTCTGATCATTCTAAATGTCTATAGTAAAATATGAACTTATGAGTTCGAGTCTAAAAATACGTGGCCTGCTATTATAAAATCATTTTTTCAATTGTATTCCAAATTGTATTTCCTTTGTATTAAATTTAATTTGACAACATTAAATTACTGTAACATTTATGTTTTTGAGTCAGAAATACTTCCCAAGGAAATAATTATAGTAGACAGTTTCCATTCCGACAAGTATAACCAGTAATTAGCAATTAAGCTAATTAAAAAACAGTTATAATTTGCACATTTAATGAGCTTTAAGAGATTGATTGCTTTGTAAATTTAATTGTTTTTTTTCTTAAAACTTAACCCGAAATAATAAATTAGGTAAGTAATTGTAACCATTTATCAGCCATTAATTTTCTTTCACTCTTTCTGAATTAGATTATTTTGTTAAAAGTTAATGTGTGAGTTGTTCTAAAAAAACAGGACATTTTCGTTAAATATTATCGACATATTACTTAAAATTTTCAAAATTCGGCCAATTGATGTTAACATTTCTTTAACAAATTTTGAAAATTTTAATTCTCACGATTTCATAAAAGACGGCTCAAAAACTATTGTTGCTCTAAAAAAGATTTTTAATTTTTTTAATATTTGTGTAATAAATTTTTTGTTTGTAATGTTTCTTACTAAATTTTTGGGTGGTGAGGGAATTGAAAATTTAATGAACTTTTAATAACTTCAATAAAATCCAAAATAATGTGTTTTAAACTGTTTCTTAAATCCTCCTTTAACAAATTCTATTTTGAAAAATTGGATTTATTTACCTTGTTGTGTTTTAAGAATGTATTTCTTATAAGTACACTACCGGCCAAAATTGTGGGACCACTTACAAAAATTGGATTAAAAACAAGACTGTCTTAAAATGGTGATAACTCTGTCAGATATTAGTGACTTAAATTTTTTCATAAACCATTGGACAGCTTATAAAATTTGCCTTTAAATGACCCTATTTTCAAGCTTTTTCGATTAATAGAAAAGGAAATTCAATGTGATAAAGACAAGTGAATTTTTCGTTTTTTGTGAATTTTCTTTGTTCAAGTTTGGTGGGCTGCATTTTCTAGAAAATTAATTGGAAAAATTTGAAATTAAGCTAAATAAAACATGGAATTTTTACCTTTAAAATAAGCCAAAGAGCATTAAAATCTATTGACTGGTTTAAAAGTTATAAGTAAATATGTCTAAAGAACAAAACGCACAATTCGGTCGTTTCCTCCCCACTCCGTCTGTCTCGACTAGAATCGTTGCGTTTTTTCGTATCATACATTTACTTATAACTTTTAAACCAGACAAGATATTTTAATTTTCTTTGTCTTATTTTGAAGTTAGAAGTTGAAGGTTTTATTTAGCTTAATTTTAAAATTTTACAATTATTTTTCTAGAAAATTCAGCCTACCAAACTTGACCAATGAAAATTCACAAAAAACGAAAAATTCACTTGTCTTTATCACATTAAATCTGCGTTTCTATTAATCAAAAAAGGTTTAAAATAGGACCATTTATCGGCAAATTTTATAAGCTTTCCAATGGTCTATAAAAAATTTCATTTTTCTAATAGCTGACAGAGTTATCAACATTTTAAGACAGGCATGTTTTTAATCCTTTTTTTAAGTGGTCCCACAATTTTGGCCGGTAGTGTAGTCTCTTCTGAAAAACTAGTCCCATGAAAAATGGTATCTACACTGGTTTTTGGGATCGTTAATTACAAATATAAAGTCTGATTAATAAAATTTTAGAAATCGGATCGTATATTACTAACAATATCCAAAAGCAATTTACGTGAAATTCTTATTATTTTCGTAATTAATAAAAATATTAAAATTGTATTTTAATTTTTTCTTGAGGAATATATTCTGCTTTTGCAATTTTTGTCAGTAAATACGATTATATTATTAAGCATAACAGTGAAGTTTAACGTGTATAAAATATTTTAAAAGATAGAAAACGAATTTTTAGATGTAAAATATTTTATACATCTCGATGGGTAGGTCGAAGCATGGAATGCGGGCGGAGTGAGTCTCTGATTGGGCTCATGGCCGGTTTACTATACTCTCTACTGTCTGCTCCCACACTTAAGAAACACGAATATGTGTTTCATCCCATTGTTTCTACGAAGTCGATTAGATAGAATTCGCCATTCCGTGATTGTCAGGACCGATAAGATTTTAAATTCGTTTTAACCAAATTTAGTACACTTTCCTCTATTTCGTGAATGCTAAAAAAAATGCCTATCATGTTAAAGTCAAGAAAAAATTTGAAAATTTTGTTTTCGAAATAGCTAATTACTGCGGATGTTCCAATTACTGCCGTTTTGACTAAAAATAATTATTTACAATATTTTACAGAAATATTCATTATCAGACAATGTATGAATTTAATTTATTGGATGGTACACATTAATTCAAGTAAATTTTTTTATTTGATAATTTTATTATTTTACTTTTAAGTATATTTTTTTAATCTTTAAACTTGATCTAAGGTTTCACCCCTCAGTAATTGGCACATTTACTTAAGTATTTAAGAATGTTTGACTTGTTAACATAACCTAAAACTAAAATATAGTTTTATAAACATAAGAAAGTAAAATAGAATTTGTTAAAAATTTGTAAAATTCAGTTATGTTTGCGGTATTAATGAAACATTATTTTATCATGTGGTTTTTGGTTAGAAAAACCTCATGTAATCCGACATGTTTTTTGAGGTTATCAAAAATTCTCATGTAATAAAGCAAATAAAAGTTGCGATTATTTTTTATCATGAGTTTGGTGAAATTAATTTTCCATGATAAACAGAAACTGTTTTATTTTGAGGTTATATCAAAGCTTAAGACTTTTGCTCATTTCAAAAAATCATTACAAATAATATTAAATAATTTTTTAAAACAAACAAAATTATGTTCGCACTACTTGCGCCAGTCTATGATTTCTAATAAATCGAAATTTGTTAATTTATCTTTTCTTTTAAGAGCGGAAAACGCCAAATTTGAACTAAGGTGAGGCAATTTTTGTTTACATATTAGACTCGAATAACTTTAAAATGTGACGCGCTCCGAAGAAAGGTACCTAAAAAGCAAAAAATCGATTTTTGGATTTTGATTGATTTAACTTCATTCAAGGTTCCTTTTTCATTATGAAAAGTCACAACATGTTTTTATTGAATATTTTCAAAGTTATGACAATTCAAACATCTGCGGTTTTTACAGACTGACATGCGCGCTCGAATTTTGTTTTCGCACTTCTGAAAAATTCCCGATTTGCTTCTTAGGTACATTTTTTCGGAGCGCGTCACTTTATTTTCGAGAATTTACTATATTTTTTAACAAAGAGTAATTAAACACGATGATAATATTAATAGTAGTAATGATAATAATAATAATAATAATAATAATAATAATAATAATAATAATAATAATAATAATAGCTAAAGAATATATTCTTTCATAATTTAATAATTGCAAAAATGTCTAATAGTAATAAAAAAAATACAAACAATAAGTACTTAATATATTACGTAAATAAATGACCAAATAACCCTATATTATTTTTATTTGAAACAAAAAATTATTTTAAGAAATAGTATAATATAATAATAATAATAAAGAAAAAATAAACTCAAATAATAGATGGAATTTTAATAAAATATTTTGCTGAAATTTTATTAAAATTAGAAAATTTTGAACGGTAACCGCTAGGGATGAAATTGTGGAGGTCGCTTACATCATAGATATTGCGCATGTCCCAGATCACAGCACGGACAACCCTGAAATGAATGGCACCCTTCGCACACGGTATAACACGACCGGCCATCACAAAGACCCAAACTTTCTCTAACGGCGGATTCTTCTTGAATTTTTACGACTATTTCAGTGGCCTTCTAGGAAAAATAACTATTTCAAACTCTCCACAATCTTAAATAAACGTTTCGTATATTCATCTCTTTAAAAATATATATTTATACTTTACCAAATATAAATTTTTCGTTTTACCAACATTCAAATGTTTTGCCATATAATTAGCAAAAGCAATTTACAATTGTCATTCTCGTCACGGATTTAGCAGAAAAACATTTTTATAATTTTTATCTCGGTATAAATTTTTAACTATTCATGTAAACAAAAAATAGAAATAATATATCTTTTACCGTTTTAGTTGATTATTTGTTTATTTTGCAGACTTTGAAAAATTGAACAATAATTCTAATTTAGAAATTTTTGAATTAAATTTTCAAATAGAAGAGAAAGTCTTTTTCCTTATAAAACAAAAAGTGGCGAATTTTATTCCTTTCGCTAGGTATAAATAATTATCCAGACAATAAATGTATAAACACGATTAATCTTCTTTTTATCAAGATTTGCAACCCATTAGTAGAGAATTATTTAGTAAAGACTTTTAAATACCTTTAACTCGTTTGGAAGATTCAGAGAGTAGATTAGAGTTGAATTTAAATAAATAACCGACAAATGGAGGTGTAACAGAAAATTTTATCAATTTTTTCAATCAGTTAGAAATTGAAGATAACGCGACAGTGATGTTTATCACTATTAAGAATCGGATCACATAAGTGCTACTCGCCCGTGTATTTTGCCTGAAATCGATCGGCGTCACGAACCCACCCTCCACCCCCCAGAAACAGTTAAGTTCCACAAAAAAGTCTACACCACTGGCGCCATCGCTGGTTGTATTTCAGTGACATTAGAAGTGACGCTGTCATACATTGTCTCACCTTGAAATCTGATTAAGTCACCATCGAGGTTTGTTCTCTTCGATTAAAACAAAAAAACAACCACTTTCAACATTTATACTTGCTGCTGACAACTTACCACTCGAAATAGTCTCACTCCGCTCTTAGAAATGTCCCACATCATCAAGATTATTTTCTGATAAGCGACATGTTAAAAAGAGAATTTTTTTCCCGCTAAGAAAAGAACGTCTGAAAGGAACTCCCGATTCGAATGACCTGTGTACATCGGGTTGTCTGCGCCCCGAAACTCGAGTGTCTGAGTCTGCGTCGAGCGTTGAAAAGTAAGGCTGGGCGTCGCCATTTCGAATATTAAAAGTCGAGGGATGCCTGGGAGGGGTGGATTTTCCTCTTCTCCCGACTCAACTCAGCTTCCAAATGTTACTTGAGTGTGCGAGGAAGTTAACGTCCGCACAGTGCCGCGACGACCTGCAGACTGCCCTGGCAATCGGAGTCGACCCAGCCGGTGTATGAACTCCCATTAACATAAATTATCATTGGCGACAGTTACCACCACCACGACCGTCGTCGCTGCTGCTCAATCGACACTGGGATACCGGGATAGGGAACGACCCTGGTTGTAATTCTCCCGTCGTCGGCTTCATCCATAAAGAGAGCACACTACACTCTTATTCTTTCATATTATACTATTCCTATTGCCCATTCTCTTCACAGAAACGCGCCGCTGTTCAGCACCGTTATGTATCTGTTGCCTTCTGGGCCCTACACAAATCTTTCCGAATTTCGGGAAAAAAGGTAGTTGTCAACAGGGAGTCTGACCGGTTTAAATTTGTAATTTCGGATTTTGGGATATCCGAACTTTTTAGCGGTGATTATCCTCACCTTCTTGACATGCTGTTTACGAGTATCATAAATTTAAATTGGTGCAAAGATTTCAATGATAAAAATCTTTAAAAACTGTAGAAACTGCGGTGGATTATGTATTTGGCTTGGCAAATAAAAAAATTTGTAAAAATGTTTTAGATATAGGTGTAGGATTGCAAACTATGAGATTGGTTACACCATTACATTAGGATATGAAACTATCGTAAATGCGCCTTTTTGTAAGCTGGATTGTGTTACTGCGTCTGCGCAGAAGTTAGTCGCTATGATAACCAACTTCTGCGCAGGCGCCGACTTTAGGAAAGAGCGTGGCATAAGGTAGACGGTATAACCAGCCTCTGACTGCATTCACATCACGTTATTTAACACGACTTACGCAGACTTAAGATGTGCAACTTAAGGAGAAGCGGAACGTAAGCCAGAATCCGCACTCTTGACTTAAGTTCCACTTTGCCTTAGATACACATCTTAAGACATGTCAAGTAATGTGATCTAAATTCAGTCTTAACATTACTTAACACGACTTAAGATGCGTACCTACCTCCACAGCACCTGAACTTTCCTTAACTTTGCTAAACTTTCCTCAAGTTTATAAACTTACAACAAACTGTTTGAAAGTTGATGAAACTTGAGGAAAGGTTAGCAAAGTTGAGACACGTTTAGGTGATGTGGGGGTAAGGTAAAACGGACCGTAAAGTCGACAGTGGGGAGTCTTTAATTCGTGTTGAGGAACGCGATGTAAATGCAGTCTATGTTTTGTTTTGAAAAGTTTGTTTCATAAAAGAAACCCTTCAATAAATACGTAACACTTTTATGGATATATTTTAAGCACCTTCTTACCCAACTTTTTTAACGGACCCAAATCACATAAATTGGTAATGTACTTTTCATGCGTTGTGATTTATCATTATTTTATTATTATTGATAAGTCGTTCTTCAATTCAACAAATAAATGTTATTGTATTGTTTAACAACCAATTAACTAAAATAATTCTTGTAAGTTGAACGGAAATATGAGACACATCAATAATCCCTAAAACCCATTTAGCCTCAATCCCATCCATCCTAAAACCATGTAAACAAAAATGCAGTAGACCTAAATCTCATTTAACGTAAAAAGCATTCAGCCTAAAACCCATTAACTCTAAAACCCATTTAACCTAAATCCCAATTACCCTAAATCCCAGTTATCCTAAAACGCTTGCAGCTTAAATCCCATTTAACCTAAAATGCATTAAGCCTAAATCGCATTTAACCAATAATATACCATTTAACCTAATATGCATTCAACCTAAAACCCATTAATCCTAAATCACATTTAACCTAAATCCCAATTAACCTAAATCTCAGTTATTCTAAAACGCTTGCAGCTTAAATCCTATTTAACCTAAAATGCATTAAGCCTAAATCGCATTTAACCAAAATAATATTTAACCAAAATTCCATTTAACCTAAAATGCATTCAACTTAAAACCCATTCAACCTAAATCCCATTTAACATAAATCCCTTATAACCCAAATTCCAATTAACCTAAAACGCACTCAGCCTAAATCCCATTTACCCTAAAATGCATTTAGCCTAAAATCCATTAACACTCAATTCCATTTAACTTAACCTAAAATGCATTAAGCCTAAATCCCATATAACCTAAAATGCATTCGACCTAAAACCCATTTAACATAAATCCCATAATATATAAACTAAATTCCATTTAATCTAAAATTTATTCATCCTAAACCTATTCATCTTAAATCTCATTTAACCTAAATCCATGGAGAAGTATAAGGAGACCGGACGACGTACATTGAAAATAATAACAATTTCCATTCACTGGCAAACATACTTAATGGAACATGGACGCCCCTTGGGGGCAAAATGGGAATTGTCGTTCACTTTTCAATCGTCTGCTACACTGGCGCTATAGTTTAAATTATAAATTATAATATTTACGTTGTTATTTAATTGCGCATTGTTTCATTAAGTGTTTCGTAAGACCAAAAAGTTAACCACTTTTCGAATTGATTTCGCATGGCCGTTCGGTCTCCTTATACTTCTTGACGCCTAAATCCCATTCAAACTTAAATGATTTCAGCCTAAATCCCATTTAACCTAAATTCCATTTAACCTAAGTCCCATACAAGCCAAATTCTATTTAACCTAAAATCCATTGACCCTAAAACCCATTCAACCTAAATTCCATTTAACATAAATCCCATAAAACCTAAATTCTATTTAACCGAAAATGCTTTCAGCCTAAATCCCATTTAACCTAAATCTCAATTAACCTAAAAAGCATTCAGCCTGCATCCAATTTAACCTAAAGTACATTAAGCCTAACTTCCATTTAACCAAAATACCATTTAACCTAAGTCACATTTATCCAAAATACCATTTAACGTTCATTACATTTAACCTAAATTCCATTTAACATAAAATCCATTTACCCTAAATCCCATTTAACCTATATCCCATTGATCCTAAAAAGCATTCAGCCTAAGTTAAATTTATCCTAAAATGCATTAAGCCTAACTTCCATTTAACCGAAGTCCCATTTATTCAAAATACCATTTAACCTAAATTTCATTTAACCTAAAATTCATATAGACTAAATCCATTCAACCTAAATCCCATTTAACATAAATCTCATATAACCTAAATTCCATTAAATCTAAAATTCATTTATTCTAAATCCCATTCACCTTAAATCTCATTTGATCTACAATCCATTTAACCTAAAATGCATTGAGCATAAAATCCATTCAACCTAAATTCCGTTTAACCTACATTCTGTTTAACATAATTCCCATATAACCTAAATTCCATTGAACCGAAAATGCATTCAGCCTAAATCCCATTTAACCTAAATCCCATTTAACCAAAACCCCATTAAACCTAATATACATTTAGCCTAAATCCCATTTAACCTATAATGCATTCAGCGTAAAACCCGTTGAACCTAAATTCTATTTAACCTAAATCCCAGTTCACCTAAAAAGAATTCAACCTAAATCATGTTAAACCTAAAATGCCTTAAGCCTAAATTCCATTTAACCAAAATACCGAGCCAGTATCATTTTGACACAAAACTTATTTTGAAGATTGCTATATTTTACAGAATGGAAATGTTATTTTGTACAGCTGCTAAATGTTATTCTGTAGGTACAATTTTGAAAAATGAATTTGTTATTTTGTACAATTTTTTAAAAAAGCTAAAATAATGTACTCCCAATGTTTTATAGCTTTTTTAAAAAATTGTACAAAATAAAAAATTCATCTTTCAAAATTGTACAAAATAACATTTAGCAGTTGTACAAAATAACATTTCCATTCTGTACAATATAACAATCTTCAAAATAACTCTTGTGTCAAATTGATACTTTCTCAAAATACCATTTAACCTAAATTCCATTTAACGTAAAATGCATTCGACCTAAAAGCCATTCAATCTAAATCCCATTTAACATAAATCCCATATAACCTAATTTTCATTTAATCTTAAATTCATTTATTGTGAATACAATTTAACCTAAACGCCATTTAACCTAAAATGATTTCAGCCTACATCCTATTGAACCTAAAATGCATTCAACCTAAAACCTAAAAAACCTAAAAAACCTAAAAAAATTTAGACTTAATGCATTTTAGGTTAAATGGGATTTAGGCTATATGCGTTTTAGGTTAAATGTATTATAGTTTAAATTAGATTAAGGTTAAATGGGATTTAGACTAAATCCAATTAAGGATAAATGGAATTAATGCTGAATGTTTTTTAGGTTAAATGGAATTTAGGTTAACTGGAATTCATGTTTTATGGGATTTAGGTTTAAATGGGATTAAGGCTGAATGCTGTTTAGGTTAAATGGGTTTTGGGCTGAATGCATTTTAGGCTATATGGTTTTAAGGCGGAATGGGATTTAGGTCAAGTGTGTTTTGGGTTTATTTTCATACGCCTATATATGTATGTTAAAAATTTATGTAAATTTCTGTTGTTTAGTTACTTTATTAGGATAAAGTTAGAACTATTTTACTGTTTGTAAAGCAAATACTTGACTTTTGAATTTTTATGTACAATAATACTACATTGCAATTAACAAAAATTTGCTGTAATTATTATTAAAGTTAAATCTGTTAGAAGTAAACAATTTTCAATAATAAATTTACCGATTTTTTTAATAGCACAGAACTTATAATAATATATAAAAAATATAATTTGAGTAAAAATTCGTACAATTATAAAACTGTACATATTGGGATAGTATACACATGTGTAACCTTGAACTTGAAGACTCGATTGTAGTGTTGTGTTGGAAAGCCCATGACGTGTAAGACGTGTTTCTTTAGAGTGCAATGTCATCACCTTTACTCCATTCATTGCGTATCGTTAAGTATACGTCATTTAATGATGCTTTTATTACTTATACTGTAAGGTGCACAGTTACAAGGTTTTCTTTCACACTTTTGTTTTTTATCAAATCATTGGAAAATTTTGCCACGTGTTCTAGCAGAAATTGAAAATTTTCTGTTAAATAAAAGTGCACGTTGTTATTTTCAAATTTAGTATCATTTCCGAACATGATTAAAAATTTTCTACATGATAATATTGTTCTAAATCTTCTTTAACAGGTAAAGTTAATAAAGAAGTCGATTTTAAAGCAGATCTATCAGTAATTGATAAAAGTTTCTATACAAATACTAAAATGAATGTAATTAAAAATTTGTTCTTTGTTACATTTCAAAAAAAAGTAACACGTTAAATACATACCGTAAAGAAAAGAATTCCTAATTATCAAGTTTATAGTAAAAATAAATAACCGTGAACAGGAAAAGTAGATTATTACTTGACATTAATATATATTTCTGTCGATAACGCAGAATTCTCATAATGTTTGACTGGTTCATGTCAAAGATGGATGTGACAATTACTGATTAAAAAGACGAAAAAAATGTTATATTTTTTGTCTGTAATTATAATTCTTAGTAACATTGTCAAATTTATTATATTAAAGCACATCAGAATATCTAAAGGTATTTATATGATCCGTCGGGTTTGCTTTCCACCTACAGTTTGGAAGCGTTCCTCCAAGATGGCGTAAGTTTAATTTTATTGGCTTTCTGTTTCTTTCAACTGTTAGAATAATAATACCACCATTCGTGTTTCATAAACATTTATATAAATTATATGAAATAATAAATTATGTTTTATATATTATTTTGCGCTTTAATTATAAAAAAATTATTTTTAAATAAAGGTTACAAGTTACAATAATTTATCCCTATATTTATTTCATAAATTAAATTATTTATTATGTACAAAATTATATATATATTTTTTCGAATTGTTTTTAAATCTCAATATACAAAATTACGTAACTAGTCAGTGTAATTACATAAATTAAAGAAAAATGACAAACTCACAAAACGTACATTTTATAAAGTTGTTATAAAGAAATTTATAATTAAAATCATATAACAAACAAATCTTTGACATTCTAAATTAAATATATCTTCAGTTTACAACTGTTTTGAAAACAAGGAAAACAATATGGGATATGCATTTTCCAACTCCACCCTTTCTGTTTTCAGCAGTGAGATTCTCAAGCAAGACCCTCCCTTCCTGTCAATCATATCCCCACTTTACCCTAACAACGATATGATTCATGATGGCTGCGAAAGGCGCAGAAACGCGTTTGGTTCCATCTTTTCAAGCTACAGCGAAACTGTACAAATTTTATCGACACATCCACGTCGGCAACGTAGAAAATTATGCTGATTGACTTTTACCTTCAAGGTGCTTTCTAGATGTTGCAGGCCACTTCCGTAGATGTCAGGATTAAAAGTTACAATAAAAATTTCCCTTTTCAAATTTTAATTCTAACAAAGTCTATAATTATTATAAACAAATTTGTATAAACGAAAATATTCCTTTTAAGTAAAAAATTGGATTTTGGTTTAAATATAAAATGTTTTTTGTTTATTTACGGTTCCGGTGATAATAAATAGTTGCTTACAGTATTTGTATCGAATAAATATAACGGTACTATAAAATTGACGATTTGGTTATTAGTAGAAAGAGATGAGTAATTAATTTTTTTCTGTATACTCAAAATAATTCAAAAATTACGGACGAATAAGCCAAAATAGATTTACAGAAAAGAAATTATCCTTAAATACTCTTTAAGAAATAATAAAAATTGGTATAAATAACGAGTTTGAGATTCAGCTTTTTCTTTTTTCATATATTCACTACCGGCCAAAATTTGTGGAAAGATTGGGGTACAAAAGTTACATTTACAAAAATCGTATTTAAAAGATGAACGTCTTTAAATGTTGATAACTCCTGTTAGAAATTAGCGAAATAAGTTTTTGTATGGGTCATTGGAAAGCTCTTAAAATTTGCCGTCAAATAATCCTAACCTGAAGCTTTTTTGATTAATAGAAACGGGAATTTGATGTGATAATGACAGGTGAATTGTTTTCAGTGAATTTTCATTGCTCAAGTTTGGTGGTTGCATTTTCTAGAGGAATAATAGGAATTTTTAAAAATTAAGCGAAATAAAAACTTGAACTTTTAACTTTGATATAAGTAAAAAAAGAACTTAATTATCTTGATTGGTTTGAAAGTTATAAGTAAATGATGCTAACCGTGCATGAGTATTATATGTGACGCTCCATGGTGAAAGGGACCTTAGCTGCAAAACATTGGATTTTGATTTTTTATTATGAATCGATACAATTTGAGTTGATCTTTCACATACAGATATGAAAACTTGTTTATGTCTATCAGTTAAAATGACAATAATATAGGCAGGCTCAACTTCAAACGCTCGTTCCGCAAAATTCATTTCTTGTAGCTAAGGTCCCTTTCAGCCTGGAGCGTCACATATATTTACTTATAACTTTTGAACCAGTCAAGCTATTCAAGTTTAATTCGGCTTATTTTAAAGTACAAAGCTCAAGGTTTTATTTAGTCTAATTTCAAAATTTTCCTATTAGGAATTCCTATTACCAAACTTGAACAATGAAAATTCACTGAAATGAAAAAATTCACATGTCTTTATCACATCAAATCTTAGTTTCTATTAATCAAAAAAGCTTCTGGTTAGGACTATTTGACGGCAAATTTTATGAGTTTTCCAATGGTCTATAATAAATTTATTTTTGATAATTTCTAAAAAAGTTATCAACATTTAAAGACGTTCATCTTTTTAATACGATTTTTGCAAGCGGCCGGTAGTGTAATTACCCTTGAATTTGAATACATTTTTTTTCTCATTTTTGTTTACAAATAGTTTTGGAATTTTTATGAGTACCCATAACGTGCAAAATGATATTTAATAGCTAATATCAATCCTTCGGTGAAAACCATGAAGGCTTCCCAACCATTATAGGAGCAGGTTACGTGTACGTCACATCACGTAAGCTTTTTTGATGCCAGACATCTCACCTCACATGTACACCTCCCTTGGGAAAGGTATTCTAGGATGTGCAACTGAAACTGACTTTATCAGAAGCGCTGCTTTTGCTTCATTGAAGATGACGTTGACCTGGCCTCCGTCACACCAAACATCTGCTGTCCATTCGAATTCTTTATATACTCCAATACCACTCTAAAAGAATAAAAAATAAAAAGGAATTTATCATTAAAGCTTTCTTACTGATTTCACAAGGTATATATTACCAAACTATATTTGAATTTAAAACGACAACAAAAAGACATTATATGAAAGAATGAAGTTTAAGAGTCATTGTCACATACTCACGTAATTTTATCTGAAAAATAATTTCGGTTACATGATGGAATTTAATATTGTTCATTCAGATTTAATAAAAAATCTCAAACTGGTTGAAATATTTATGTTTATATGATGTCAAAACTCCCCTCCGTAACCGTGCAAGAAGCACATTTTATTTATCCTATATTTATTTTTTTCATTCTTCGATACAATTATATCCTTTTTCTAGCAATCTTAACTTATTATTTTATTTTTAACTGATTCATGAAGAAGATTGGAAAAATATTTGATAGATTTACTTCCTAGAATTAAATTCATTTTGTGCACAATTTTTGACTCCCCTCCGTAACCGATCACAAATATAAGCAGTAAATACTTATTTTAAGAGAAATACAGGGGCTCAATTATGTAAACTCAAAATCGATTTCGATTTCGCATTCGCTTTCGCGTTCAATTGTTATCAATAAAAATTTTTCTTAAAAATATTAATCGATGCAGACAATTTCAGTGTTTACATTTTTTTGAAAATGATAGTAGGGTAGTTTTTTTTAAATTGCGATAAATGCAACAAATAAAGTTTTAAATTTATAAATAAAGTAATCAAAAACAGATGTTTACATATTTTCAATGTATATATTTTGATTTTGGTTAGAATATTAAATTAAAACTACAAATTTTGTGAATTTGCAGATGCAAATTAAGTTAAATTTAAAAAATTAAGTTAACCGCTTTAAAAAATGTATTATTTCTAATTTCTAAATTGGAATAATTCGTCAAATTTTAGTAAAATAAATATTTAATTCGAATCAATAAATTTGATTTAAAACAAGGAAAAAATAAAGTAATTAAATTAAATACTTATTTAAAATAAGTAACAAAGACAAATTTCAGTTTTTAAACTATTTGACAAATTTGTGATTATTTAACAAATATATTTTATATAAATAAATAGGTTTATATTACATTGATTTATTATTTCTTAAAATTTAAGATAAACCTTAGAAATGTATAAGCATTTGATTTTTATTATTTTACGAATAAATTTGAAACTATGGCAATAAAAAACATTATTAGGAATTTTTGGTTCTTAATAGCGTTTCAAACAATTAATAGGTAATTCTTTCTACAAACATAATACTAACCTTCATATACATTTTTAAGGTTTTATTTTGCTGTAAATTAGATTATTAAATTAAAACTAAATGTGCATCTGCAAATTCACAAAATTTGTAGTTTTAATTTAATATTCTAACCAACATCAAAATATATAGGGGAAAGTGAGGCAAAACCGCTAAGCGGGGCAAAGACGTTTTTCAAAATATCTCCCTTATTTCTAGACCGTTTCAACTTATGTTTGAAGTTTATCATAATTGTAACTAAAGCCATTGTTTTATAAAAAAAAATCTTGAAAATATAAAATGTTTTAGCAAATATACCAAAAAAATCGTTTTTACAAGTATGAGATGAAAATTTTATTGATCAAAACTAGTAAATTTTGAATCTAAATGTGAATTTTAAAAATTTTTAAATGTCTCGTTCTAATAGAGTAATCATTTATCTACACAATCTCTGTGGAATCCAGGTTTAATTTTCAATCTAAATATATAAAATTTTAAATTAAAAAAAGGTTTGTTTAATCACGGAAATTGGCTGCGTCTATTAATATTTTTAAGCAAATGTATAGTTTTAATCATTGCAAATTAGATTGAAATAAAAATTATAATCAGTGCGACTGCAATTTTGAGTTCAGAAATTTTTGTGGCCATACAAATAACTCGCCTCCGTAACCGCAATGATTTCTGATTTTTGCTAAGTAAATAATACATTTTGTTAATAATCCTTACAATATTATTTTATTTGTTTAAAATCTGCAAATATTATTATTAGTTTGTTTATAACATTTATTTCTTTACTATTACAATCAATATATATTTCGGAGCTGTGCAAGTGAGAAAAATATGCAATAAATTTGATTTTTAAAAAAATATGCATTTTATCGGAAAATTTAAAAATTGTATTTTAAACATAAACTCAAAGATATTTTGGTTAGAGAGACCTTTTTACTGGTATTTTAGGTAAACTTATCAAGTTTCCAAAAAAATATTTAATATTCTTTGAAAAATTTTACAATTAAATAAGTTTGCCTATACTTGTGACGTCATACTTTATCACATGCCCTTAAATTAGTAATTTCCAAAATAATTGAAAATTTTTTTCGTTAAAGTCACATTTTTCCAGTGGATTTTTTTTATCTCGTTCTTTAATGTTCATGGAATTGCTGAAAATAAATTTAATTTCGGGTTTATAATATTTAAAAAGTTATTATGAATTTAACGAACGAATTGTAAAACACCATTTTTTTAAGAGACTTTTTTTCGTTAACTGCTGAAATGCATTATTTTTACCGTTTTATTCATTTGAGAGTTGTAAGGAGAGGCACCAGTAAAACTTCAAGATTTCCTAAATCGCGTTGTTCAGATGTGCCAAATTTTTTTCTAGTAACATTTTAAATTTAAAATTACAGTTTCAGCGATACAGTTAAAAAAAAAAATTTCGGCGGGTATTAGAATTTTCAATTTCTTTGTAATTCAAAGTTTTTTAAATTCATATGTTATTTTGTTCAAAATTGTAAAAAAGGAACGTAAAAAAATTAAGGTTAAAAAAATTGAAAATTTATATTTTAAATGAGAGAACAAAATTTCAACTTGTTGTTGAAAAGTGTCAATTTTTTCTGGCATTATTCTGGGAAATAATTTTGGATCTAGAAATATAGTATGTTGTTAAAAATTGAAAAACAAAGTTTTGTGGCATAATTTTTTTTTTTTTTTAAATAATAATTTTTTAACAGCCATGCGTAATTTTGTTCATAATTGTAAAAAAAACTGTATAAAATTGTCTATGGAAAAAATAGTAAAAATTGTGAAGAAGATAGATTTTTATGAATTTCAATTTTTTCGAAAATAAAAATTATAGACCTGTCCAAATTTTCATTTCTTTATTTTTGACATTATAAGATAACTTTATATGTCGAAATAAAGCTAGAAAAAAATTGGCATCTCTAGGAGTCATAAATTTGGGTCGGTTAAAATTTCGACGGTACTTCCCTTTAATGATAATAGGTTATGTTTCTGGTTACCGTTCAGAATTATTATTTTTTTTAATTTTAACTTTGATTAAACAATATACGTATACGTACATAATTTCTACTTCTTTATTAATTTTTATCATAGAAGTTAACAATAAGCAACAAATAGAACAATTATAATTAAAGCATTCATAATCGTATATAGTCACGAAGTCACGTGATGTTTACGTCAATCGTTTCAAGAATTACCGTTAATGTCACTAGTTTCAACTTATTTGAATCTCGATATCTTTACTTCTTCATGGTTATTTTTTATTAGGTTTCTTAAGGTTAGGTTAGTATTTTTAATCCAATAAAAATTTATTACGTTATGTTTTTTGGTAAATGAATTATTAAAATTCATATTAAATTAATAAAAATAATTATTAAGAAAATAGTTATAATTGATTGCATTCACGAATTTATCAAAGCTGTATTAGTTATTATGATAGATAATATATACCGTGACAATCGTAATTAATGTAAAATACTTTGTTTGACTTAAAATATATAGATAATTTTTGGATAAAAAATGAAATAATAATGACGAATCGTGACCGATTCGTAGGCTTCATGCAGAGGCTGCAATAAATATGAATTATTACACTATGTCATAATAATCTACTTCACTGCAGACAATTCAAAGAAAAGTAAAATAGGATTATTATGTAATCGTTCACCCACATAGTCAGTTTTAAGTGACCGATTCGAAAATATATATGTGCATAATTTCATCTGACGTTCAATCTAAATTTAGAAACTATTGTCTCTATTTATACATCGGGTTCTTATTTATTACTTCTTCGGAAACATTAGCATTATTATAATGCCTATTATTACAGTTTGTAAAATGCAAGTAAAAGAATACATGTGTTTAATTTTGAACAATTCAAAAATATTTGAAAACTTCAATTTTTTGATAAGGGGTCGTTTATAAACCACGTAGCCTTATTTTTGTAAAATTTTGACCCCCCCCCCCCATTTAGATCAACGTAGACTTTCTCTATTACTCCTCCACCCCCTTCCCAAAATTTAACGTAGTTTTTTAACTTTTTTTAAAATTCATTTCCTTTGCATCATAACTCCTAGGATTGTTCTATGTCTAAAAAAAAATTATCGCCATTTTTTTTTAATAAAAATAAAATTTAAAGGTCGCGCAATGCTCTCAAAATTTTTGATGTATTTTACATAAAAAAAAAAATCCGTAGAAATGGAATAGAACCCTTGAAAACCAATATTTTTCAATCTCCAAACTCTGTTACTTTTTAGAAGACTTCAGACAATAATGACAAATTGTTTAATGAACCATTTTTTAATAATAATTATTTTTTATGGATCCCTGAAAACCCAAATAAATACAAAAATAAGTGTTAAAAAATATTCTTAACTATGCTTTTAGACAATTTTTTGCAACATTGTCAATAAATAACATACGTGTAAACTGTTTAGATTTGTTTTATCCTAATTTGTTTAAACAAACTATTATTGTTTATTTACAACTGTTAATCAAATTAGGCAACAGAGTTGCAACTTTTTCTTAATTTTGCAACTTTTTAAGACAAAAATAACTAATTACTGACAACAAACTAAAAATAACAATTCTACTAATTGTTTAAACAAATTATAATTGTTTAGTTTTAACTTTTTTTGAAATTAAGCTACAGAGTTGCAATTTTTTCCTTAAATTTGCAAATTACACAGCTAACTGATACAAATTATCAACAAAAAACTAAAAACAACGATGCTACAAATTGTTTAAACAAATTGTTATTGTTTAATTTCAACTATTTATCAAATAAAACTACAGAATTGCAATTTTTTTTCGATTTTTGAACTTTTTTAGACGAATGTAACCAATTACTAACAACAAACTAAAAATAATAATTCTACTAATTGTTTAAACAAGTTATAATTTTTTAATGTTAAGTTTTAATTTAATTAAGCCACAGAGTTGCAACTTTTTTTCTTCTATGCAATTTATCAAGGCGAATATAACTTGTTACTAACATCTAACTAAAAAACCAATTCTACGAATTGTTTAAACAAATTATAGTTGTTTAAAGTCAATTTTGTATCAAACTAAGCTACAAAACTGCCACTTGTTCTCAGTTTTGCAACTTTTTTACCAATACTAATAACAAACTAAAATTAACATTTGTTTAAACAATTTTATAATGTTGAAATTAAAGAAACGGTAGTGGGAATTTAAAAAATTTCGCTTTTAACAATATAGTAAAATTTAAAACCTACTGCATAGAACATTTTGATAATAATAAATACTTAACAGTTTTTAATCGATTATGTTGTCTTACAGTCAAATTGCAACTCTATAGCTTAATTTGATAAAAAGTTGAAATTAAAAAAAAATAGCTTAATTAAACAATCGGTTGAATTGTTATTCTTAGTTTGTGCTTAGTAATTGCTAATTGGTTACATTTGTCTTTTAAATTTGCAAAATTGAGAACAATTTACAAATATGTAGTTTACTTTCATAAAATGTTGAAATTAAACAATAATAAATTGTTTAAACAATTGCTAGAATTGTTATTTTTGTTTAATGATAGTTATTGGTTATATTCGTTTTCAAAAGTTAAAAAATGGAAAAACAGTTGCAACTCTATAGTTTAATTTAATAAAAATTTGGAATTAAACAATTATATTTTGTTTAAACAATTGGTAGAATTATTATTTTTAGTTTGATGTTAGTAATTGGTTGTATTCGTCTTCAAAAGTTGGAAAATTGAAAAACAGTTGCAATGTTATAGTTTAATTTGATAAAAACTTGAAATTAAACAATAATAATTTGTTTAAACTCTTCGTAGAATTTTTATTTTTAGCTTGTTGTTAGTAGTTGGTATCATTTAGTTTAAAAAGTAACAAAATTGCAAAAAAATTGGAGCTCTAAAGCTTAATTTGATAAAAAGTAAAATGAAACAATTATAAACTGTTTAAACAATTGTTAGAATTGTTATTTTTGTTTGATGTTAGTAATTGGTTACATTCGTCTTCAAAATTTGAAAAATGGAGAAACAGTTGCAACTATATAGTTTAATTTGATAAAAAGTAGAAATTAAACAATAACAATTTGTTTAAACAATTACTACAACTTTTATTTTGTTATTAGTGATTGGTATTATTTAGCTTTTAAAAGTTGCAAAATTGCGAAAAAATTGGAGCTCTATAGCTTAATTCGATGAAAATTTAAAATTAAACAATTATAATCTGATTAAACAATTGTTAGAATTGTTATTTTTGTTTGATGTTAGTAATTGGTTACATTCGTCTTCAAAATTTGAAAAATGGAGAAACAGTTGCAACTATATAGTTTAATTTGATAAAAAGTAGAAATTAAACAATAACAATTTGTTTAAACAATTCCTAGAATTTTTATTTTTAGTTTGTTGTTAGTGATTGGTATCATTTAGCTTTCAAAGTTGCAAAATTTCAAAAAAATTGGAGCTCTATAGCTTAATTTGATGAAAAGTTGAAATTAAACGATTATAATCCATTTAAACAATTGGGAATTGTTTATGGGATTTAACAAAAATTTAATAATTATATACCAAACAAAGATAAACTTTGTTTAGTAAATACAATTTCCTGAAAAACAATTTAAAAAATCTCATTATATTGTCTTTTACTTAAATATGTAAGATACAACATCATTCGTCATAAAAACATTTATAGTGTTTATAAAAGAAGGTGGATCATGTCGCGTTATCGTTGATGTTTGGATAAACGATGAATCAATACAACGAAAGCCTCTTAGAAAAATAATGATATAGAATGCTAGTAGATATTTGCAGGTCAGGGTAGGTCGCAACCCCCGCTGCTCTTCTTCAACAAGGGAAGCTGCTGCCAAATCTCAGTCCGTCACTGCCTTTGTGATTGATATATCTTCCCCTTTTTCTTATCTACACAATTCGTCCGTGGAAGAGAAAACTATTTAGTGTGGGCAGTTTCTAGCTTTGTCTTCAGATAAAACACTAAATCTCAAGACATGTTTTTGAAATGATAAATTTATTTCACAGATTCGCTAAAAAAATCTGCCTTCTCCATTTTGATTATGACAATTAATCAACTCTATTATTTCATAAGATTAAAATCTCATTTTTTATAAGATTGTATCAAAGAAATGTTTAGACAATTTTTTAATTAACATTTTGTAAGTAATTTTGCAAAAATCACTTAAATTACGAAATTATATTTTTTAAGCAAATAGTTCAAAAATATTTTAAGAACGAAAAAACGACAAAAACTTGCCGATTATAAATATTTTCTTAAAAAAAAAAGGAAGCCAACACCACGTGGTATTCCCAAGCGGTCACCCATCTAAGTACTGACCACGCTTAAAATTGCTTAACTTTGGTGATCGGACGAGAACCAGTGTACACAAATTTAATATGAGCGTTGGCTGAAAGTAATTTTTCAAAATTGAGTTTTTATCTGTACACTCAACTAGAATAGTAAGTCCCTTTTGAATAGGTTATAGTCAGGATAGGTGTCCAGCAGGATAGATGCCACGTTTCTCATGACTCAAAGATATAAATATTCATTTATTTGAATTGAATACATTCGGCTTTTTATTTTCAATAATAGTAACACAGCCCCACACAAGAAAAATATAAGAAATATTTATATTTTAGGTCAATTTTTTGAAATTTTAACATTAAAAAATTATTAAATAAAAATTCTATAACTTTTAAGCGGCAACCAAAAATTCAATGACCCAAATGTTAAAACAAACTTACCTGTGTTCTTTTTAAGATTCCAAAAGAAATGATCTTTACAGTTACTTTCTTGATATTTAATTTTAATCCATTATAAATGTAAACATTGGAGATTTCTGTTAGTAAACAAATAAAAATGATTGCGCTCGCATTTCCATCTGAAAGCAATAAAATTTGGTTATACGAAGTCGCTGTGATGCCAACAGAAATCTCCAATGTTTAAATTTATAATTTATTAAAATTAAATATTAAAGAACTGACTGTGAAGTTCATTTCTTTTGGAATTTTTAAAAGAACACTGGTAAGTTCGTTTTAGCATTTGGGTCAATGAATTTTATCTTGCTGCTTAAAAGTTATATAATTTTTATTTAATAACTTTTTTAGTATTAACATTACGAAAAAATTGCCATAAAATAGAAATAATTCTTATATTTTCCTGAGCATTTAAAAAAAAGAAAACCTTGATACGACTGATAGAACGGCGGTCATTAGGTTAAAAACGAGACATATTTCCAGAAAAAGAATTTTTATCTCTATCACTGAAACTTAAATTTAACAGTGAATTTCATAGTGAAATTTACGTTATTTTCAGGCAGTTTATGGTTTTTAAAATGCTCAGAAAAATAAAAGGAATATTTCTATTTTAGGGTAATTTTTTATAATGTTAAAATTAAAAAAGTTATTAAATAAAAGTTATATAACTTTTAAGCAGCAAGATAAAATTTAATGACCTAAGTGCTAAAACGAACTTAACTGTGTTCTTTTCAAGATTCCAAAAGAAATGAACTTCACAGTTACTTCCTTAATATTTAATTTTAATAAATTGTAAATGTAAAAATTCGAGATTTCTGTTAGTAAACAAATCAGTATGGTTGCGCGCGCTTTTCCATCTGAGAGGAATGAAGTTATGGTTATACGAAGTCGCAGTGATGCCAGCGACCATACTCAAACGCATCTGCGAACACCTGTAAAAAATCGTATCATTTGTCGAAATGCGCAGATGGGTTTGAAAATAGTAGTTGGCAACTCTGCGTCTTCATATAACCATAACTTCATTCCTCTTAGATGGAAATGCGCGCGCAACCATATTGTTTTGTTTACTAACAGAAATCTCCAATGTTTACATTTATAATTTATTAAAATTAAATATCAAGGAAGTAACTGTGTAGTTCATTTCTTTTGGAATCTTGAAAAGAACACAGGTAAGTTCGTTTTAGTATTTGGGTCATTGAATTTTCAGTTGCCGCTTAAAAGTTATATAACTTTTATTTAACAATTTTTTCAATTGGAATCGCACATCTACGATAGAAAAAATTCACGTTTTACATGAGTATCCCAGATTAAAAACCAGGGTAGTAAAAATGAATTCCTAAAGTTTTTCAGCGACTTCCTAGATTTTCTAGTATTTATAAATTTACAATTCTAATTCTCTATCCACGATCCATATCCATATATACAATCGTCAACAATTATACACCCGAACGCATCATTTTTCTCTCCAGCCGACACTTTATTTCCTGAGTAAAATCTCGCGAACCTGGCATCATCAAGAATTGATCCTATAAAGTTCATTCGTCCCCCGTCAATGGCAGAACTTTTATTTCTTTCTGAGGGCGTCCTTGAGTGACAGACCTCAACAAAGGCAAGACTCCACTTTTCTTTAAAAGATCCACCCCAGCATCAGCATCACGAACTCACTCCATCCCGGGAGAATCTGAAATTCTTCCAAGCCATCTGCACTCGGTTTAGTCCGCAAACATTGCGTTAACCCTGCGAGTAAAACTATTACAATTCCTCGCGTTTTCGAAGGACCGCTCGGGGGCGGGTTTCCCTTAACCCCCCTCCGCCCCCCGACCCACCCTTTTGAACGCGTCCGGGCCCGGCATCGCGCCCGTCAAGGGAGATTTATAGCAACTCGAATTCCTCGACTACTAGTCGGCGGGGGTGAAGCGAAGTAAAGAGTGAAGAACGGGGGGGGGATGGGGTGGGGTTTTAAGGGGGCAGAAGGGGTTGGGAGGTTCTCGTCACTCCGACGTGACGGCCACAGAACCAGCTCTGCACTCCATTGCCTGTGTGGCTGTTTCCAACAGGGCTTTTCGTCGTCTTTCTACCGCAGCCATCTGCCCCCCCCCCCTTACACTTCCAGGAACAACCCTTAACCATCCAGAGTGCAAACGACTTCGCCACCTATTATATGCCTGTTTCACTGACAGTCGCGAATACACGAACGTGCTTCGACAACTTATCAGTGGTAAAAGCTGATAGTTTTAAAGATCTTTAATTATCTTTGATCATGAAATTGATTCAAATAAGTATCAAAAAGTTGTTTTCTTCCGTTATAGTTTTATTTGAAAAAGAGAGTAAGTTATCATAGAATGATTCAATGAAGTAAAAAAAGTCCAAATTTTATCGTCACAAAGCAACGTTTCGTTGACTTGGGTTTGTCGAGCTCATCAGGCTGAAATATTTATTGACCAGTTCAAACAAAAAATTACACAAAAATTGAGAAAGATTAGAAACAAATGTTACATCCCGAGCGAAGGCTAGATTGAAATAATATTTAACTATACTATACCGGCCAAAATTGTGGGACCATTTACAAAAATGTAATTAAAAAACATGAGCGTCTTGTAATGTTGATAACTTTGTGAGATCTTAGCGAAATACAATTTTTTATAGACCATTCGAAAGCTTATAAAAATTTTCGTTAAATAGTCCTAGCTTGAAGCTTTTTCGATTAATGGAAACGGATATTCAATGCAGGGCCCGGTGTCAAAATTTAATGTGTCGTGAAAAAAATTTCAAATTAACGAGAATTTTTAAAAAGATCTGTAAATTTTGAAAATGATCCGAAAATTGTTAAGAAACTCTGGGAAAGTAGATAAATACTAAAAACTTCAATTTCAATCTTGTATTCTTTAATAATAATATGGAAAATTGAATTTAAAATGATCATGATTTAATCTAAAAAATGTTGATAGGAAGAAAGTCGAAAATTAATTAATTCCAAGCCATTATTATTTATATAAATCCCAAAGGTCAATTAACTTAAACTTTAATTTTTTCGAACTTTTATTACATGTATATAGTAAAATATTAATTAACAGCAATACTTATAAAACTTTACATTGCTGTTCGTCATTTAAAACTATAAATTTTTGGAAATGCAAATAATGAAAATTACGAGAATAATTACAAAATAGAAAAGAATATATGTATATATAAAAAATGACGGAAATAATTGACAATAAAAACAAAATTCGAAAAATGGCTAGATAAATACACAATTGTTAAAAATAATCTAAAAAACTAGACAATATACATTCAATTTGAACTAAAAAATTGAAAAATTAAGAAAATTATAGGAATACTTGCTGAAATTAATTGCAAATTAAACAACTGGATTGAAAATCAAAACAAAAAAAAATTGAAATTAAAGAAAATAATTGAAAACTTTGAAAAATAATAAAAATTTGGAAAAAATAATAAAAACTTAAAGAAATAAATTCATAATTTAAAAATTAAACTGAAATTAAAAAAAAATTTATAATAATGGAGAAAAATTACAAAACGTGAAAATAATTCACAATTGTAAACAAAATTCGAAAAGTAGCTAGGTAAATTAATACACAACCAAAAAAAAAAAAGTAATAATTGAAAAACTCAAAGAATCATTATAAAACTTTTAGAAACTGATTGCAAATTGAAAAAAATGTTGAAAATAATTTCAAATTGCAAAAAATAGTAAATAATTAAAAGAAATAATTGAGAAATGAGAATAATTAAAAAATTAAAGAAAATATCTACAAAATGACTAGATTAATAGACTACTGAAAAAAATTGATGAAATATAGCATAAACTATAAATTTAAAAAAAATAATTAAAAATTAAAAAATGAAGAAAATTATAGGAATAATTGTTGGAAATCATTGCGCATTGAACGAATGGATTGAAAATCGACAAAAATAATTAAAATTGAATAAAACAAATGAAAATTGAAAATTTAAATTTAAAGAATATAATTAAAAATTGAAAAAAGTATTTGAAAAAAGCCAAAAGTTATTGAATATAGAAGAAAACAATTAAAAATTGAAAAATGGAATTGAAATTTGAAGAAAAAATTTAGAATTAGTGAAGAAAATAAAAATTTGACATTAACGAATCTTATTGATAATGGAAAAAAATAATTGTCGAAAGGCGAGAATTTTAAAATATTAAAGAAAATAATTGACAATTGAAAAAAATAAAAAAATGACTAAAATAATGCGCAACTGAAAAAAATAATTGAAAACGTTGAAAAACAATTCTTAAATTTCAAGAGAATAAATAAAAATGTTAAATATTCTAAGAAATAACTAAAAATTAAAGAAAATAATTAATAACTGAAAAAAAAATTAAAAAATAACAAGAATAATAGCAAAATTGAAGATAATTTCTGGAAAATGACGAAAATAATTGACAACTAAAAACAAAATTCGAAAAATGGCTAGATTAATATACACAACTGGAAAAAATAATGTAAAAAATCAAACTATAAATGTTTAATTAAAAAAATAATTGAAAATTGAAAAATTAAGAAAATTATAGAAATAATTGTTGGGAATAATTGCTAATTGAAAAACTGGATTGAAAAAAATTAAATCCAAAAAAATAATTTAAATTGAGAAAAAAATTGTAAATTGTAGAATGGAAATAAAATTTTTAAAACATAATTAAGAACTAAAGAGAACATTTGAACAATTTTACTTAAAATTAAAAAAGCATATTGATATTCGAAAAAATAATTGAAAATTGTGATTGTTTGAAGAAAATAATCAAAAACTGAAGAAATAAATTGTACTATGAAATAATGGTTTATAATTGAAAAAAGTCAAGTCTTTTGGGATATTGAATTAACTTAATTCAAAATTGTAAAATGTAATTGACTTTAGAAAATAATTCATAACATGGTGGATTTCACGGAAAATGTCCTGCCCCAAAAATGAAATATGTCCAATCTATTGCAAATTTTTTTTATGAGTTGTCCTATTGGATAGTAATTTTTCCTATAAATATTTTAAAATTTTTTTTAAAATTGAGGCTGAGGGAGGGGGGAATAGTTTGGCGTTTTTTGGTAATTTACTCTTCTTTTCCTATTTCCACTGTTTTAATGAATAGATAAAAAAATTTTATGTGACATGATTTTTGTAGATTTTTGCATAACCTTTCGATTAAAAAGGTCCATTTTATATTTTTTAAATAATTTGACCTTGATTTTTCAAAATTAAAAATAAATTTGAATTTTTCTCAAAGATGGGCCTTTTAAATTTTTTTAAAAATATTTTTTAACGAAAGCTGAGGTTTTTTCCTATAAGAATCCAAAATTTCAAAAATGCGATTTTTTTCGTTTTCGAGAAATTAAATGATAAATACCGCGCGACGCCGGATCGACTGTAAGCCAGCTTGAGGGCTCGCGTCGCGTCGACTTGTTGATCCGACGTCGATCCTGCGCATTCATCATTTTATTTCTCGAAAAGGAAAAAAACGCATTTTTGAAATTTTGGATTCTTATAGGAAACAACCTTAGCTTTTGTTTAAAAATATTGTTAAAAAAATTAAAAAGGCCCATCTTTGAGAAAAACTCAAATTTATTTTTAATTTTGAAAAATCAAGGTCAAATTATTTAAAAATTATAAAATGGACCTCTTCAATCGAAAGGTTATGCAAAAATCTACAAAAATCATGTCACATAAAATTTTTTTATCCATTCATTAAAACAGTGGAAATAGGAAAAGAAGAGTGAATTACCAAAAAACGCCAAACTTTTCCCCCCTCCCACTGCCCCAATTTTTTAAAAAATTTTAAAATATTTATAGGATAAATTACTATCCAATAGGACAACTCATAAAAAAAATTTGCAATAGATTGGACATATTTTATTTTTGGGGCAGGACAATAAATTTCTGTGAAATCCACCATATAAAGAAAATTACAAAATGACGAGAATAATTTAATATTAAAGAAAATAATTGACAATTGAAAAAGAATTTCGAAAACTGTTGAGAATAATGTACGATAGAACAAAATAATTAAAAAAGTTAAAGAATAATTATAAAATTTAAGGAGAATAATTATAAATTGTAAACGGTTAAAAATTGTAGAAAATATTGTAGACTTATAAACACACTAATTTATATCACTTTCTTGAAATATTTAATTATTCTTTCTTACAATTTTTTTGGTAGGTAATGATTTATATTGCTTTTCTGTATTTTTAGAAAATCACATAGGTAACTTTCATTTTATTTCAAAAATTTTTCTTTTTTTATGCGTTTAATAATACTTTTTTATTTTTTAGATTTTTTTTTAATTTTATTCTTTTTACAATATTTACTTCAGTTAAATTTATACAGTTTTATTTTAACAATATTTAAAAAAATTTATTTACTTTTCCAGTGTTTAAATGTATTCATTATTATAATTTGGAAGTTGTAAATTATTATTTTTTTAAATTTTATAATTTTTAAAATGTTTATTTGTTTTTTTGTCATTTGTCATAACTTATTAATTTTTATAATTTTTTAAAGACTTTTCTTCTTTTATTTAATTTTTCGTAAATTTGATCTTATAATAAATTTTCTCATTTGATCAGGATTTCTCTACTTCTTAGAAATATTGGTTTTTTTTCTTAAAATTGTTTAATTGTTTTTGTTTTAAATTTAATATAAATATTATAAATCACATTTTCCAAACGGTCCAGTTAAAATTTATGTTGATTTTTCGTATAAGAATCTGTATTGTATTGTTATATCGACTCGTACAGGTGATATAATCGTGATAATTTAAAGCGTATAGATTAAAATGATTTTTCAATAAGAAATTTATGCTTTACAACAAAAATATAAACGTAAATTATTATATTTTCAGTAATTATATAAAGTTTCGTGTCAAAATATTTGTTATGTTAAGCGAAATATTACAAACAAATTTTGTCTAAACCTAAACCAGTGACGTCATGATCCATCACATGCCCTTAAAAAATGTTTATAGAATTTTGATTTTTCCAAAAATTTGACATTTGTCAGATCAAATAAATGCTTGAAATTAACGATCTAGACATTATGAAACTTTGGGAAAATTAAAAACTGCATTTTATTGGTGTTATTATTTTATTAAATTGTTTATTACATTTTTTGAAATGTCAATTTTATTTTACAATTTTTTAATGACTTTCTTCCATTTTCTAGTAAATACTTCTATTTAAAAAATATTCTTCAATTGTTCCAATTATTTTTGAATTTTTATAAATTTTTGATTATCTTCTTGAATATTTTCAATTATTTTAGCATTTTTTATTTATTTTTATAAATTTTCAAATCTTTTCTACAAATTACAATACATATTCTTAGTAAATAATCAGTGACCTTCTTTTTTCTCATTTCTTTTTTTTTAAATTATTTTTAATTCCGAATTATTATTGTAAATGTCATTTAATGATTTCAATATTTTAAATTATTGTAATCTTTCTTCATTTTTTTATCATTTTTTAATTTAAAAATTGTGTATCTTTGTTGAATTGTTGAATTTTTTATTTAGTTTCTGGAAATGTCAAATATATTTTTTAATTTTCTCTATGTTCAAAACAATGCTATAAAACGAAAAATTCTTCACAATCAAATTATTACTATTTTTATAAAAACAAAATAAAAATATTAAGTAATGTGAAACAAAATTAAACCTTTATAGTCTTTCTTAATTCGTTATAAGATAAGATATCATAAAATTAAAAAATAACCTCTAAAATATTTCAACTTTAAGATAAAATGTGTCTTTAATTTTACTGTCTCAATCAATAATTCAAATTTTTCACAAATACAATTAAATACAATTTATTAATTTTAAAATCAAGACACTGTAATAAAATATGTAAACTGTAGGGGAATGTTAAGTATGTGTTATTATAGAATTTTAAAAATCAAAGCTTTTTAACTTATATGAATTCATGGTGAAAAAAATTAAAAAAGCGATTATTAAAGAAAATCTAGAGAGATTTTGATAAGATATTAATTAAAAATAAAAGAAGAAGCCAACACCACGTGGTATTCCCAAGCGGTCACCCATCTAAGTACTGACCACACTTAAAATTGCTTAACTTTGGTGATCGGACGAGAACCAGTGTACACTAATTTAATATGAGCGTTGGCTGAAAGTAATTTTTCACATCTGAGACACAAGCTTCTTAATTCAAATAAACTATATTTTAAAAAACAAAACAAAAATCTTACAATCAATTCAGATTATTCATTTGTTGAGATATTAAAAGAAATTTTTTTTTCTAATATAAGTATACCAAGGATTTTTATTAAATATCTTTTGTATTCTATTTAAAAAAAAAGGATTCTACATAAAAAAATTTATTTTCTAAACTGTATAAAGTATACATTCTTTTGTAAATTTGCAGAATTAAGGATGTGATTTTTCAGTTTAGAAAGATAGTTTTTTTATGTAGAATCTTTTTTTTTAAATAGACTACAAAAGATATTTAATAAAAATTCTTGGTATGCTTATATGAGAAAACAAAATTTTTTTTAATATCTCAACAAATGAAACGTCTGAATTAATTGTAAGATTTTTGTTTTGCTTTTTAAAATATAGTTTATTTGAACTAAGAAGCTTGTGTCTCAGTTGTGAAAAATTAATTTCAGCCAACGCTCATATTAAATTAGTGTACACTGGTTCTCGTCCGATCACCAAAGTTAAGCAATTTTAAGCGTGGTCAGTATTAGATGGGTGACCGCTTGGGAATACCACGTGGTGTTGGCTTCTTTTTTTTTGTAATGTATAGAGTTTATTTAATTCACGCAGTTTTTACTTTATTACTTTATCCAACTATTGAATGAGAATTATAATTTTTTCATTTCAGCAAATATTAAAAAAGTAAACTAAACATAAATATATATATACAGATTTTTTAAAATGGATTATTAATTTTTTTTTATAGAGCAAATTTTGACACTAATTCGACCATAAATTCACTCCAAGCAAAAAGTGAAGACTTATACTTTAATTTTGGAGTGATTTTCTACTTAAACTGAAGTGAACTTTCACTCTATAAGAATGAGATCTCACTCTTTTAGAGTGGCTCTTTTACTCTGATTGAGGGTGGTTCCATTTTACTCTCTGTGGAGTGAAAACTCACTCCGAGAAGTTTAGAGAGCATTTGTAAGTAAATATTACTTATAAAAATCCAAAAAAATAGATAGAATTAATTGTAATAATTTTATTGTATAAAGCATTCCACAATTGTAAATGAGTCTACCTTAATTCTAAAAATATTTCTTAATTTGAAAAAATGGAAATTTTGGAAGTAATTATAAAAATGTCTTTGTGTTTTTTTCCGTGTATGGAAAAGAAACATTTTTAGAATTTTATCCCTAAAGTAAGAAACCTTCGAAATAAAGAAATTTTAAAATATTTTCCGTAAATTTTTCAAGTCTGATTTAATTGAATAAAATGATTATGTGTCAAATAATGATTTTTGCGTTAAAATTTACTTTCAAAATAGAGTAAGTAACAACCAGAATAAATGCCGTCATTTGATTTGACGAAAAAAATAACTAAAAGAACATGAATAACATTTTTTAAATATTTTCCCTCTATTTGTCATATATTATAAATAAACATAGAAATTTGGTAATTTTAGCAAAAATTCAATTTCTTCGTTTATAAATTTTTTCGTAAAGAATGGCATTTATTATTAAAAATGTAACTAATTATTAACTATTTTTGAAGTCAAAAATTATTTATTAGCGATCCATGGTCATCATATGTGACAATTTCTGGTGAAAGGGACCTTAAGCGACAATAACATTCGGCTCAGAAATCTCCGTTTCTATTAATCGAAAAAACTTTAAAATAGGACGATTTAACGGAAAATTTTACAAGCTTTCCAATGGTCTGTAAAAAATTGTATTTCGCTTATATCTGACAAAGTTATCAACATTTTAAGGCGGTCATGTTTTTAATCCCATTTTTTAAACATATTAATTGTTTGACTTGTAATTTCATTGAATTAAAATATATTTTATTAGCAGCAGGTACATAAAAAATTAAATATTTCTATTCATATTTAAAGGGTGGTTTGCTCAATTAAAGTTTAGTTTTTTTATGTCTTCCTAGATTTATAGCCATCGTAATGAGAAAATTTAAAATGGTCCTGCCGACTGCTATTGAGGACACTAAGAACTAAGAAGGGTTGCGTATTAACGAACAAAAAATTTCTATCTCTTTTTTTTTTCTTGGACTTCGAAAATAAATTTCACAAATTTATGACTGCGCTTTAAAATGCATGAAGATTTTTGGGATACCTAGACTTTTTTTCAATAGATCATTGTCCTACTGTAAGTTGCCGTCGTTCCATTGTAACCCACAACGATTATAACCAATAATCGGAGTAATAAAATTAACGAGGGAAAATTACAAGAATCTTTCAAAGGCCATCGATAATTTAATTTTGAGTTTAAAATTTTTTTAAAAAATGGTTAATTCTTGTAGATTTTTTTAGATTGTGGTAGTCCATCAGTCCGATTTTTTTTCCAAAATCGAGGTGTTTCGGACCACTCTAATAGATATGTTGATGACACAATTATGTATATAAAAAAAGAACATTTAGATCTTGTCTTAAAGTTTTCTAATGAATTTGAATTTTTGAAATGACAAAAAAAATGTCGATTAATTTGATCTATTATGGAATTTTGTCTAATCCGAATTTGTTTTATAGAAAATGGTGTTCGAAAAATTAAGAATGCATTTTAAGAAATCTATATTTATATTTTGTTTAGTATTTTAATATGTGCCGATTTGACGAAAGTAAAAAAATAAAAAACTGCGTGAATAAAATCAAAGCATTGAGTTTTTAATAAATAGACGTCTACACATTACAAGAAAAAAAGAAGCCAACACTACGTGGTATTCCCAAGCGGTCACCCATCTAAGTACTGACCACGCTTAAAATTGCTTAACTTTGGTGATCGGACGAGAACCAGTGTACACAAATTTAATCTGAGCGTTGGCTGAAAGTAGACTCTTCACAATTGAATAACAGCTTATAAATTTGACTACCATAAGCTTCAATTATATGCACTTTCGGAACTAAACGAGAAACCTCTAAATAGAAGTAATCTTGAATAAGAAAAGAAACAAGGTATTATTTTCCACACAAAAAATTTAAATTTAATTAATGAATCGTTTTTATTAATGTCTATTATCACTTTGAAAACTTTAGACAAACGAAAGTCAAATTGTCATATAACTTTAAGATCTTTGTTTATATGACATAGATGCTTCAATTAACCTCAAAATACATTTGCTTCTAAATAAAAAAATATTGGATAATAAGCATTATAATTCGATCATTATTACTTTATTCACTTTTTCCCCAATTTAAATTTTGTCAACGTTGGCGTCAATTGTTACTTGAAATTCTATTACAAAATTACATGACAATTAACTAAAACACAAACATTAAATTTTTGCCTAAACAATTAATCATAAACGGTAAATTTCTCTCTAATGTAAATGTTAAAAAAAAGTGACATAATCTTGTTATATATATGATAAATTTAGTTCAAGAACGAACTATCGACCTGGCTGTCAGAGAATTAAGACTGAAAATTAATTATTTTTCTGAACAGAGTCATTAAAGAAGTATACTTGCCGTGACTTTTGCTCGTGTCGTGAAACCCCTAAATTCGTACGGTTTCGAATATCGCTTTTAGCACGTAAAAGAACTTGGCCTCGCGGTCGGTAGATTCATCAGCCAAAGTTGAATTGAAGTAGGACTTGTTTTCTTTGCCTAGATTCGAGAGGCCGATAGCCCCTGTGTAAGAATCCAAGCGCAGCATTATCTCTTTACTCTTTAGATGTAATTATATCTTCTAATGACGCTCTTTAAAACGGGCTACCTTTCTAATTTATCATGTTGAGCCGCCAATTGTCGAGAGATAACTTTCTGATCAATTTTAAAACACTTATATTCTCCAGTTTCATTAACACTTTCCAACTTTATATATATATATATATATTATCCACACCTTTAATTCCGACTTAATTAATTACTTATCTATGAGAAATTATATTGATTAGCACAAAAGAAAGACAATTTTAGAAGAGATAAAAAAAGTGCAAAAATAAATATATAATTCAACTATTAAATTAAAAAAAAAAAGAAATTATTACAAATGAGCGTCCGGAACGAATAACTCGATCTGCGCTTGGTTGGTCGTTTTCAAGCCAGTCAAGCCCATTCAAAAATGATAAAAATGATAAATCGAAATTTTAATTTTCTAAAATCGACGTTTTATAAATGACGTCAATACGCGGGTTTTTTTCTCTTTGACATTTTCGATATGAACGATTTTTATATTAAAGCTTACAACATGCTTAATAAAATTAAAAATTTAACAAAAAAGGCATTCCAAATGACATTTTCATTCAAAAATTTCTTTTGCTTGAAATAATTTTTTTCTGATTCTATTGAAGAATAGGAAATCCCTTATTATTAGAAAATTATAAATAATGCCCTGCATAAAATTTACTCAGTTTTTCTTATACTTTATCGACATATAGTAAAATATAATGGATTCGCAACAAAACTACATAAAAATTGGATATAACCCTAAAATGTGAATTTTCTCAAAACCGAAGTTATCTCGATTTTTTATTTTAACAAAGTTACTGATTCATAAAGTAATTTTCTCATAAGTCTGTATAAGTGTTGCTCTTCAACGTTTAAATTATATTTACATTTACTTGGATTACTTCTACAATTTTTAAAAATGTAACCTTCTTTCACAAACCAAAAGAAATGAAATACAAAGGAAATTGTATGTTGAAAATGTTTCATTTCTGCGAAATTCAAAATTTATATCATTGTTCAAAAACGAACAATAAAAAATATTATTGAAACGTTAAAGAGCAACACTTTCAGACTTATGAAAAAAATTACGTTATTATAATCAGTAACTTTGTTAAAAGAAAAAAATCGTTAACTTCAGTTTTGAGAAGACACTTTTTATGCTTAAATACAAATTTTTATCTAGTTTTGTTGCGAAAACACTATTTTTTACTTTATATCTAAAAAGTTCAAGAAAAACTGAGCAAATTTTATGCAGGGCATTATTTAGAATTTTTTTATAATAACGGAGAAAATCGAATGTCAAAAATTCTCTGCTTCTGAAAACGCTAATTTTTTTAAATTCAATTATTCCAAGAAAAAAAAATTTTTGAATGAAAATTACACGTGGAATGCCTCAAAAGGGTATTTGTTAAACGTGTTTTTCTCCGTTAATAACAAGAAATTAAAAATAATGTGCTATCTGAAATTTGCTGAAATATTTCATAAATTTACCAGATATGCAATAAATAAATTCACACAAAATGGTTTTTTCTTTAAAAATTTTAAATCACATTTCACTTTTTTAAAATTATCTCAAATTTAAAATTTATGGCAATCTTAGTTTCTTCAAATTTCAGTTAATGTGAACTCGCATTGATTAAAAGTTTAGTTAATCCAGGTTTCAAATACACTAAATTTGAAGTAATTTAAAAATTTCTTCAATTTTTAATAATTTTTTTCTATTATGATTTAAATTACTTAATTAAAATTTTGTTCTGTTTTTATCGATTTTCAATTATTTTCTGAAATTTTTAATTACTTTTAAATTATTTCTGTAAATCTTAAATTTACCTTTTTCATATTTCAGTCATTTCCTTTAGTTTTTTCAATAACTTTTTCAATTTTAATTATTTTCACCTTGACATTAAATCAATTTAACTATTTATTTCTAAATTTTATATTATTCATTGCAAATTTAAATTAATTTTTTTAATCTACCATTATTTTTTTGTTATTTTGCAACTATTATTTAAAAGTTTAGTTAATCCAGGTTTCAAATACACTAAATTTGAAGTGATTTAAAAATTTCGTCAATTTTTAATAATTCTTTTCTATTATGATTTAAATTACTTTAACTAAAACTTTGTTCTGTTTTTATACGTTTTTAATTATTTTCTGCAATTTTTAATTACTTTTAAATTATTTCTGTAAATCTTAAATTTACCCTCTTTATATTTCAGTCATTTTCTTTAGTTTTTTCAATAACTTTTACAATTTTAATTATTTTCACCTTGACATTAACTCAATTTAACTATTTATTCCTAAATTTTATATTATTCATTGCAAATTTAAATTAATTTTTTAATCTACCATTATTTTTTTGTTATTTTGCAACTATTATTTTCAATTTTTCATTATTTTAATAATTTATTAATTAATTTCCAGAACTTTCAAATACATATCTAAATTTTCAGTTATTTTGTTCGTTTTTTATTCTTTTATAATTTTGTCATTATTTTCTTTTTTCCAACATATTTTCTAAGATTGTTTCAATTATTTCTCTGAAATTTTATTTACTGCTTTTAATGTTTCATATTTGAATTATTTTCTTCATACCTCAATTTCTTTTCTCAATTTTAAATTATTTCCAGCATAATTCAATTATTTTTTTCAATTTTAAATTTATTTTATCATTTTTTAATTAATAATTCCTTAATTGTTAATTATTATTCTGATTATCTAAACTTATTTTCCAATCCAAGATTTTTAAGTATTTTTCTAAAGTTTCAATTATTTTCTTCAATTTTCAATTATTTTCGATTGTTTTCATAATTTCTAAAAAAAATTTATTTATTATCATAAATTTCAATATTTTTTTAGCTTCTGTCAATTCTGTATTCCAATTTTTATTTATTCTGAGTTTTTAAAATTAATTTCTGAGATCTTCATATACTTTTCTCAAGTTTTAATTATTTTTCTTTTATTACAACAAAATTTTTAAAATTTTTCAAATATTTCACTCAATTGTCATTTATTTGTTACAACTTATCGTGGTTTTGCATCATATTTCAATAATTTTCTTCAAGTTTCAAATTTTAAAATCATTTATTAATTATTTTTGAAAATTTATTTCCTTCAATTTTCAATTTTTTTTATTTCGTTTATAATTTCCAAAATTATTTGAAAAGCTTTTAATTATTTCTCTTCAATTAAAAATTATCCATAATTTCTAATAAATTTGATTATTTATTGTAAATTTTAATTTTGTTAGCTTCTGTCAATTCTGTATTTAAATTTTTATTTATACTGATTGTTTTAAATTGATTAATGAGATCCTCATATACTTTTCTCAAACTTCAAATATTTTTCTTTTGATTCAAAGAAATTCTTTGATTTTTTAAAATATTTCACTCAATTGTGATTTATTTGTTACAACTTATCATGGTTTGTATCATATTTCAATAATTTTTTTCAAGTTTCAAATTTTAAAATCATTTTTGAATTACTTTTCAAAATGTATTTCCTTTAATTTTCAATCTTTTTCATTTGGTTTATAATTCCCAAAATTTTAAACTATTTATCTGCATTTTTAATTCTTTCACTTAATTTACAATTATTTAAACTATTTTCTTCAATTTTCAATTACTTCTATTCTTTACCATAATTTCCAAAAAGTTTTTAACTATTTCTCTTCATTTAATTTTTTAATTTATTTTCTCTAATTTTTAATTATTTTCTTCTTTTTTTGTAATGAACTTCCAAAAGCTTGAAATATTTCCCTAAAATTTTCTTTAACCTTTATTTCCTTTCTTCAAAATATATTATTTACTTTTTTCAATTATTTCCTCAAGTTTTAATTATTTATTTAAATTTTAGATCATTTGCGTCAGCGCGCGTTGTTTAATTTAGTCAAACTTTTAATTACTACAAATAATAAGGTAACAGTTTACAATTAGTAAGCCTAACAGTAACGCCACTGCTAAAACATTCTTTTTTAAAAACATTAGAAAAGTTTTTTTTAAGATTTTTATCATAATAGTAAATTTGCAATAGGTACTTAAAGGAAGTTAATGCTTGTAAAAAAAAATTAGAGAGCACTTATTGCCTTTGGATATGTAAAAAGTTAAAACACATGGAAGTGTATGCCATACACACAGATATGTTGGGAAAGGTAGAGAACAGAATTTACGAGATAGCTACCCCACCACACCCTTTATCCTTTCAGCCCTCTGTCGACCTTCAACAGGTGGTCGGTTTGCCCAACTTCTGTATTGTAATTTATAATTTAATTGATGTATGATCCTTGATATATTAAGCTTAGAAAAAAGAATCCTTATACTATGCTATATCTTATAATACGATGTTTACAATAGAGATAAAGAAAAACTTAAAAAAAAAAATTATAAATCAACATCGAAAAGAACTGCATAAATTTATGTAAGAAATTACTAAACAAAAAGCAATTTTACATTTTTATATTTTCAACCTGCGTGTTTTTTTTCAACACCATACATTGTTAAATGATTTCAATTCATGTTGAAACTGTCATCCAACAGGTACCTGAACTTTGCTTCATGTTAAACTTTTCACATCGTGTTAAGAACGCAAATTCTTTGTGTGGACATTTAAAACTGTTTAACCTTTAATCTAAAAATTCCGACCCGTTTTCTTGTAACGGTGAAGAGTCCTCTTTCTGTAATAGTCAAATGAGAAAAATGCCGAAAATGGTTTTTGGCACATAACGAACCCTTTTCACTGATCCAATGGTTGACCTTGGTTGACCAAAGGAAAAGTTATAGCCTGGTCAGTAACTGATGCAAATATCTTTCAGCGGAACATTTACTTGCACGACCCTGTCGCAAATTTCGTGTAAAGGGTTCCTGCTCGTAAATCAGTCTCTGGCAGTCTGGCACCACTTCCGTCAAAGTGTTACAGACTGGAAATACCGTTTACTTGCCACTTGTATGAATTATGCTTTAGCCTCAACTTTTCAAATAAAGGTTTTCGCAATTTTGGTCCAAGAGCTTTCTCCAGCTCTGTTCTAAAGGGATCTATAGTATCTGTTTTAAAAGGCATCACAGTATCTGTTCAAAAAGGATCGACAGTATCTGCCCGACAATGGTTTCATAGTAGATATGCTTTAGAAGAAAATACAATGTCTGTTTTGAAAGGATACACCATTCAGATTTTCTGTTTCAGAGCGTTGATAATTTTGTTCCAAATTTACAGGTGAACGGGGTTACAAAATTTACAATCGGTCGTTAGACGCAATAATTGCGAGTTGCAGGTTCAATGAGTAAAATGAACAATTTACCGAGAGGAAAGAGTCGTTTGGTCATTGGCGTTAGCGATAGACTACAAATTTGAAAAAGAAGGTATAATTGTCAAGGAAAATAGCAGACCGAGACATGGGGAACTGCCATGGATGATTAATTTGTGTTCAGAAAGCATAGGACCCTTGAAACTATATACCTTCTGTTGCCCCATCCCTCGAATCTTCAACCTCTCTCTCTTTTTAGACTTTCTCGTTTCACTTGTTCCTTGTGCTACCATTCGTTATTACAATTTACAAAGTCGCGAATATTTGGAATTCCAAGTGACGCAAAAATGCCTATTAGAAGGAGGAAGAAGTTGAAGATCTTGTTAGTGTGAGAAACATTGTTGTACAGGAATACAGGATTACGTAATATCGATATTAAAAATAATGTAGAGTAATGTCGTGTAATTTGTCGACAATCTGGTAATTTGAACTTAAAATTCAACTGAGAAAATTTGCTTAAAAAATGGATTTTTTCGACTATATGAAAGTGGCAATATTTTATAAACATTAAAATTTAAATAAGTTTTTATTACGTTCTTTTTATAATCATTTTGTTTCCGGAGGGTGATTACAACTCTTATCTCGGAATTTAGACAAGAGATTCTAGATTTCACATCCGAATACCGGAATTCATAGTTCAGATTTCACATCTCACATTTCGGATTTAAATTCAACATTCCAAATTCCACATTTTCAGGATCCACATTCGATATCTTACATTCTAGATTTAATATACTTAGATTTAAAATTCCAGATTACACACCTGAGTTTACGGAATGCACATTCCAGATCCTACATCCCTTATATCGAATTTTAAGTCTCAGATTACACATTCCCGATTCCACATACAAGATTCCATATTCCACTTTCCTCATTACAGAAGAAGGAATATTCCTGATTCCACCTCCCAAATTCTAGATTCGTATATAGCAGATACCAAATCCTTAGTTTCGGAATTCATGGTCCTAATTCGCAACTCCTGGAATCTACAAAACTTATTATATTATTCACCAGGGATAATTCCTGGGAAATTCCATGGAAATTCCTGAGAATTCTGTTGAAGTATCTCAGAATTCCTGGAAAATACATAAGATTTTTTGGGAAATTCTTAGAAATCCCTCAGAAGTTCCTAGGAATTCTTAAGGAGTTCCTAGGAATTCTGGAGAATTCCTGGCAAACTTCAGGAAAACCCTTAAAAATTCCTGCGAACTCTTAGAAAATTCCTATGAACTCTTGGGAAATACTTGAAAAATCTTTAGGAAAGTCATGGAAAATCCCTGGGCATTCCTGGAAACTCATGGAAAATTCCTGGAAAAATCTTGGAATTCTTGGGATATTTTGGAAAAATTTCTGGGCATTCCTGTGAAATCTCTGGACAATGCTCGGAATTCCTGGAAAACGCCTTGGAATCCTTTGGAAATTCCTGGGAAACTTCTGGTAATTCCTTGGAAAATCCTGGAAACTCTTGGAAAATTCTTGAGAAATCCCTGGGCATTCGTGGGTAATCCCTTGGATATTTGTGAGTAATCGATGGGAATTACTGGTAATCAATTAAAAAAATTCTGGACACTTTTAGGAATCTCTGGAAAAATTCCCAGGACCTCTTGGGGAATTCTTGAAAAATCTCTGGGAAAGTAGTGGAAAAACCCTGGGCATTCCTGCTAACACTTGGGGAATTCTTGGAAAATTCCTGTGAAAATCCTCGGAATTCCTTGGATATTCCTAGGAACTCTGGGAATATTTTGGAAAAATTCCAGAAAATTTCTGGGAAATCCCTGGGCAATCCTCGAAATTCTTGGAAAAATTCTGGAAATCCTTTAGAAATTCCTGGAAACTCTTGGGAAATTTTTGAAAAATCTCTAGGAAACTCATGGAAACTCCCTGGTCATTCCTGGTAATTCCTGGGAAATTCCTAGGAACTCTTGGGATATTCTGGAAAAATTCCTCGGCAATCCTCGGAATTCGTGGGAAGCTCCTTGGAATCCTTTGGAAATTCCTGGGCAACTCCAGATACTCCCTTCGAAAATCCTGGTAACTCTTGGGAAATTCTTGAAAAATCCCTCGGCATTTCTGGCAAATTGCTTAGATATTTGTGGGTAATCGCTGGAAATTCCTAGGAAACTCATGGGAATCCATTTGAAAAATTCTAGAAACTCTTAGAAAATTCTTGGGACATCGCTGGAAAACTCGTGGAAAATCCCTGTGCATTTTTGGTACCTCTGAGGAATTTCGAAAGCGTTCCTGATAATTCCTGGTAAATTTCTGGGAAAATCCTGGAAACTCTTGCGAAATCGCTGAAAATTTTTTCGGAACTTTTGGGAAATTTTTGGTTATACCTGGTAATTCGTTGGGAATCCTGGACAATTTCTGGAAACTTTTCAGGGGATTCTTTGGAAATGTCTGGGAACTCTTTAGAATTTACTGGGAAATCCCTGGGCGTTTCTGTGAATTCCTGATCAATCCTTTAGAATTCCTAGAAATCCCTTGGAAAATCGAGGGAACTCATGGGGAATTCTTGGGAAGTCTCTGGTCATTCCTGGGATATTGCTGGGAATTTCTGGGAATTTCTGGACGTTTCGGAAAATTCCTAGGAAACTCGTGGAAAATGTTAGGAAAATAGTAGGAATTTTTTTTTAATGTCTGTGAACTCTTGGGGAATTCTTGGAAAATTCCTGAGCATTCCTGGGATATCGCTAGGAATTTCTGGGAACCTCTGGGGATCCCTTTTGTAAATCCTGAGAACCCTTGTGAAATTGCTGAGAAATCTGTAGGAAATTCCTGGGAAATGTTGGGAAATTCCTAGTAAAATTTCACACTCCAGATTCCATTTTTGAGTTTCCTCATACCAAATCTTAAATTCGGGATTTTACATCTAAAATCCACATTCCAAATTCCACATAGAAAGTAAGTGAGTGGTAAGTGAAATTCGGTATCCTAGTTGTGAAATTCGGAGTGTGGAATCCGGAATCTGGAATAAGGAATTTGAAATCTAGAACGTGCGATGTAATTCCGTATAATACACGTTGGAAATCTCGCATTTGCAATCAAAAATAAGGAAAAATTTATATTCCAAAACCGAATAAAGTATTCTTGGATAAAATAACAATTTCCATTCGCAAATTAACTGAGAGGATTTAAAAATGATCTGATATTTTAATAAAATATGAGATTTACTCTTGTATTCAGAGGATTAGAAGGTATAAAAATCCACTATGTGAATTTGAATTAAAAATTACTAAAATCCTTGTATGCTACTGGATACTATTTTTAGATAGAATATTTAAAGAGTAAACTTCACATGATGAACACCCTCGCAAGAATTTATAAATTAATAGCCTATTCTAAATGCTGTCATCGAAGAAATGCCAAATAGCAGTATCATACGACCTTCAAGAGGTCCATTAAGATTCCTCTTATTCTCCTCTTCTCCTCTTCACAGATTGCTTACGAGATCGCCAGTGACATTAGCCAACATTTTACTGTTATTATTTATGTACTGTTTACTAATACTTTAACATTTCTGTATGTTTTCTTGTTAGCAGAAAATTAGGATCTCATACATGTGGCCTAGTTGCTTTTATTACAATTCTCCATAATAATCTCATTTTCAAAAGTCTAAAAAAAATGTCAAATTAGCTTAAATTTTTAAATTGAAAATCCAAGGTGCTTATAATATTCCATTGTGTAAAGTAGTGAATATATAAATTGCAATAAGAAAGTATTTTTTTCTTTTGTATCCCCGTTTTGCTTCCTCTACAAAATATAATAACTTTGATAAAATGTGTTTTCCAACCTTCAGATCAAAAAGTTATCCGAGCAAGTTTAATGAAATGAAAACATCCCGTGACAAAGTTTTTCCTTTATTATTGAGCAAGATTTTCTGAAAATTTGACATTCATATTCCTAGAAATAAATAATCTATAAGAAAATTTGCGATACGGTATTTTTTGTCGTTGCATCAACCACGTTGCCATATGGTTCGGAAAAGTTACTTTTATGACGCTGACGTAAAATGGGTCACTTTCCATACGTTCTCATCACTTTGTTACACCGAAAAAAGTTTAGTACACGATATGTTCGAAATGACCGATATAGATAGATGATTACAATTTGGTAACAGAGCTGTCTCAGTTTGGTATGAGAGCCGTACCAAAGTTTAGAGCAGCAGCTATCTTACGTCCTGGGGAACACGTTTGGTACAATATATGTACCAAAATAATGCAGGAGCAACACCAAAGTGGATTTGCTGTTATTCGGAGGTTATAATACTTCTGCTGTAAGGAACTAAGTTTGACAGATTTCCTAACCTCTTTTCAGTGTAGGTATTCCAGAAATGTGAAATCTTTTTGCTCTAAAATTTAGAAGAAAGCAAGACCTAACTGTGTGGAGCATTACGCATAAAATGCGCAAATACAAAGTCGGTAATAGTATGCAGGAATGCTGAAAAGGCAGTGAAGACAGGGTGTAGATACGCGCTGCAGGGAGGTTTGAAATCAAGAGAGAAAGAGGCCTTTCTTGGTTATTGTGCTGAGTGAAGGCCGAGTTCAGGATACTGAGTGACAGCCTCGCCACGTACGTGGGAGGCAACTCACAACAAAGGTAGACGATAGTCGTATGCAAATTTTCCATATCGTCAGTTTACCCGATCAATCGATCCTGTTCTACAAAACTGGGCATTAGATACTGTTAGCTCGACAAGAAACATTCGAACACTGAATCACCGTTGGATTTCTGCATTTCCGTATTATTTCTGCTCATGTGATTTTAAATTAACGAATGAAAACAATGAAGAAGATATTGCAAAATGCCCATTATTTTTTTATAGTTCGATAAAGAACAAAATTTATTTTAGCAGATTGTCAAATTTTTATACATGCAGACTAATTTTTAAAAAATTACACTTCATAGTTTTTTTTAAATTCTTATTAATGGGAACGAAGTTATGGTGCATTTCCGAATAATGGAGGCCCCGGGTTTTTTTAACTTTGGTATATTTAAATTAATCAATAAAAGCAATGAAGAAGATATTGCAAAATGCACATTGTTTTCTTTTTATTTCGATAAAGAACAAATTTATTTCAGCAGATTGTCAAATTTTTTTACATGCAGACTAATTTTTAAAAAATTACACTTCATAGTTGTTATTAAATTCTTATTAATGAGAACAAAATTATGGTGTATTTCCGAATAATGGAGGCCCTGGGTTTTTTTTTACTTTGCTGTAAGTACGTATTTTGATGCACTTGTTATGAAAATCGTAGTCAAAACTGGCAATTAGATCATTTTCATGGTCGAAACCATAAAAAGTCTTATAAAGTGTGTTTTTTGCAATTATCTCAATAAATGTTAAAAATTTTGGAAATCGGTTTGTACAAAAGTTGTAGGCCTTGTAAAAATACACATTTTTTGTTGTATATATTTTTTGATATCTTTATTAGTTTTTGAGAAAATCGACAGTGAATTTGCTGGTAGAGCGTGACACATATTTTATTTTTGTAAAAATCACTGTTGTCTGGGTATCTTTTAGTGAAAAAAGCACTATAGTGTCAAAAGAACCCCCCCGAATCCTCTGTAACAAATGGAGAAAAAAGGAACAGATTTTGAAATGTTGATTATTTAAATTCCTAAAATAAAGTGCAGTTTGAAACGATTCGAGCAACTTTGCCATCGATTTTCTCGAAAATTATTAGAGATATCAAACAAATACATACAACATAAAATATGTATTCTAAGATGGCCTACCACTTTTGTAAAAAACAATTTTCTAAAATTTTCAATATTTACAGAGATAATTGCAAAAAAAAACAAATGTTTATTTGTTTTTTACGATTTTTACCAACAATAGTCAATAATCAATTTTGATCCAATTTTCACTATGATATTTCTAGTCAAAGGCGTCAAAATCCATTAGGATACCAAATTCCATTAAAATCGAAAAGAGAGCCTAAAATAAAACTGGTGGCCCCAGACGGTCACTCCTGCGTTCTCTTCGCCGCTCTTCGCGGTGCACGAGCAACTTCGCAATCGATTTTCTCCAAAACTATTAGAGATATCAAAAAAATGCATAGGAAAGAAAATCCGTATTTTTAAAAAGCCTAACACTATTGTAGAAAACAATTTTTAAAATTTTCAATATTTATTGAGATAGTTGCAAAAAGGTAAATTTTTATGGGGTTTTTTAAGGTTTTCACCATAAAAATGATTTAGTCGACAATTTACACCACGGTTTTCGCAATCAGAGCATCAAAATGCGCAGATATGCCAAGTTCTAAGCAAATCGGAGGTTTTCGTGGTCCCTGATTACGAACCTAAAATCAGATTTTCAAAATTTTCAAAATTCAAAATGGCGGATCCAACATGGCAGACATTTTTCAAAATTGCTCACGTTCGCAGGAAACTTGATACTCGGGGTTTTTTGGAGTCGCTAATTACAAATCTGAAGTCAGTTATTCAAAATTCAAAATGGGGAATCCAATATGGTGGACTTTTTTTCCAAATTTGTTCAAATTCGCTGGAAACTTGTTACTCGGGGTTTTTGGGGTCGCTGATTACAAATACGATGCCAGATTATCTAAATTTTAAAAATTTAAAATGGCGGATCCAATATGGCAAATCAAAGCAATTTTGAAAAAATGTCTGCTATATTGGATCTTATATTTTGAATTTTTAAAATCCGATTTTAAATTCGTAATTAGCGACCCCGAAAACTCCCGAGTAAAAAGTTTTAAGCAAATTGGAGCAAATTTGGAAAAATATTAATTTGCAAGTTATATTATTCATAAATAATAATAATAATAAATAAAAATTTAAATTTAATATTATTTTTTTTGTTTTATTATTTAGAATTATTATTGGGATAAATGCTAATTCTATTTTATATTTTTGAGTTTGGATTGAAGTTAATATAATATATATAATTTCTTTTATTCCTTTAATTATATTTAATAATAAAAATAAATTTAATTACAGATTTATAAAATATTTTTTAATTTAAAGAATTAGATCTTCAATAATATTATTTTATTCAATTAGATTAATAATAAATAAAATAAATTTTATATGATTTATAATTTTAATTATGTTAATAAAGTTAGGAATATTTCCTTTTTATTTTTGATATATTAATATATTATTAAATTTATCATGAATTAACTGTTTTTTATTAATAAGAGTTTAGAAAATTTTAATTTTTTTTATAATAAGAAATTTAGTAATATATGAATTTTATATTAATGTATATTTATTAAATTTAGTAATTGTTATAAGGTCATTAATAAGAATAATATTATTATTTAAGAATAAAAGATTAAAAATTTTAATAGGGTAATTGTAAATAGGTACCTAATTGTAATTTATTAATTCTTAATTATAAACTACATATTGATTTGAATAAATTTTAAATAACAAATTTTCAAATAATTTTTATAAAAATTTTTCTAAACAAAAATATATAAATTTTAATATAAATAAGTTTATTTTATTGTGAAAAATCAATTACTCAACAAATTCCATTTTTTCATCAATATTCTGTCTATTGTTCATAATAATTATAATCGTACTATGTAACTGACTACTTTTAACATGTAATATTAACGTTAGTGATCAGAAAAAGCTATATTAATTGTTAATTTGTTTAAATGTATAAGAGGGAGTCCATTTATAAATTATGTCAAACTTTGTCACTTTTTCACATAATTCAAAATAAAAAACAGGGCAAGTGTGAGTCGGATTTGCACACTGAGGGTTTTGTACACGAACATAAAAAATGCTATGAAGGGGAAACTTTTTTTTGAAAATTTTCAATTTTTCGTAACATATACTGTAAACGAAAATAATAAGTTATAATAATAAGTTTCAAACACAATTTTTTTACTTTTATTAAAATTTAAGTATAAACTTAAGCATTTTAATAATATTAAACGTAAACATTTTGTACAAAAAAATAATATAAAACTGTGAAATATTGTAGCTGATTAGGAAAAAAAGTTTTTTTTCGGTAAAATTTTAATTTTTTGAAAAAAATACTATGATGGTAGATTTAAAACACAAATTTTATGATTTTATAAAAATCTCTGCATAAAATTACCCATTTTTGCCAATTCTTAATCTTCCACGACAGATAGACTAATCTCTAGCATAGGGTTATTTTGTCATTTTTTAATTTTTTATTAATAACTTTTGAAAAATTAGTCCAACAAGGTTCGCTATATTTTTCCTGTAATCTACACGTAAGAATACCCGAGTATACCAAGTTTCAAGTATCTAGGTCAAATAGTTTAAAAAATAAGAGGAGGGGAGACAAGTTTTTTTTTCAAAAATAAAAGTTTTCCTTGACAACGCCATGACCTTCACCTCCAATCACGTTCTCTCTATTTTTCCTGTAATCTACACTCCAAAATACATGTGTGTGCAAGATTTTAATACTTTTAGGTTTAATAGTTTGGGTGATAAGAGGGGGGGGGGGGGGGGGTAATGGTTTTGGGTGACGAACAACCAAGTGATTACTATCTGTATTACGTATCGATATAATAGATCGAAAAATTGCGCGTAATTTAAAATCATTAAATCATCATTAAGGGAAAACATAATTTAGGACGAGTGGGGGTCAGTGAACGGCTACGACTGTATATGGAGTTTAGAGGGGGCCTAAAAGTCTAAAAAAAAAAAAAAAAAAATTACTATACTAGGCAGTTTATGGGACACCCCTTGTGACATAATGAGTAAATGATAGTAGGAGAATAAAATATCGAAGTTGGTGACGGAAATGTGAGTCTATTGAAGATAGAGCAACCTTCTAAAAGTCCCTCAACGTCCAGCAGAGAAATGTAAGTGAGTCCAGATAAACCTTTAGCTCAGGGGTGAGTGGCAGGCAAGGAAGAAGAGGAACAGGACCAAAGTTGAAGCTGGAAGATGGAAAGGAGTTCCTCTGTTCGTCCGTTTGTTTGTTCGTCTATGTCCGTCCGTCCGTCTGTTCCTGCCTGCTGTCGCAGCCTGTCCACAAACGGAGCGGAGCAAGACTTCACCACTTTTATGTACGGAGTCTGAATAACAAATCTGTCCAATTCACATGTCGACATCAAAGAAGATAATATAAACACTACATCGATACATCGTCTACAAAACCTTAATGTTTTATTAATGCGGCCTCCATCTCGTCCCATTCCAGTCCTGTACATCCCGTTCCTAACTCCACACTCAGTTTAGCTCCTGTATCGATGCCCAGAGGAATTATTGTCTGGTATTCTTGAAACACCCTGTATTAACTCTTCTCATCGCAACCCCGTTGTTAACCTGTTATTATTTCTTTGCGTGGACAACACCCTGCTTTGGTGACAAAAACTGACAGGCAAGTTATTTATCGCCTTCTTTATGACATGGAACGGATTTTCTTTTGTAATTTAAATATTGTCGGTTGCAACTCATATGTTGAGTATTTATAATGGAGAAAGGTAATGTTCTAGTTGATGTGTGATGGACATTTATTTGATCTGAGTGTGCTGAGATAAATTGATGGCGTGCTGTAAAGTCCGAAGAAATGTTTACGATAGGATTATACGCTTAAGAGACAAGGGAGAATTATTTCAAACGACTTTTAAATTATCTTATCAAGAAACTTGTAACAATTTTGGAGCAAGACTTGTTGAAAAGATTTGGATGATTAGGTTTTTTTATTGAAGGATAAGGAAAATATTGTTGATTTTCTAGAAGAAGGGAATTAACCTGTCTGTGGTGGTCCAAAAAATGTTATTATTATGCAACGTTTTGATACTTGCAGGTTTTGTGTGTAAAAAAATTGCCGCCTTGATAAACAAAATCCTCATGTGGTATAATACCCAATAGGAATCAAATTTTCCGCAAAGTTTCACTTAGATTTGAATTTAAATCATTTAAAAAAATGCCGCTTCTATTTATTATCATCATTGATTTTGCAAATTCAAAATATTCTTGCATAAGAAAACAAATTTTGTTAAATGGTTTCTTGATAGGTTTAAGGAACGAACTGTCAAAACGGAATCCGCCAGGAAATCTACAAAATCTACACTACAGGCTAAAATTGTGGGACCGTTTACAAAAATCGTATTAAAAGGATGAACGTCTTTAAATGTTGATAACTCTGTTAGAAATTAGCCAAATAAGTTTTTGTATGGGTCATTGGAAAGCTCTTAAAATTTGCCGTCAAATAGTCCTAACCTGAAGCTTTTTTGATTAATAGAAACGGGAGTTTGATGTGACAAAGACAGGTGAATTTATCGTTTTCAGTGAATTTCCATAGCTCAAGTTTGGTGAGCTGCATTTTCTAAAAAAATAATAGGAAATTTTAGAAATTAAGCTAAATATAACCATGAGCTTTTAACTTTAAAATGAGCCAAAGAAAATTAAAATCTCTTGATTGGTTCAAAAGTTATAAGTGAATGTGTATAAAGAACAAAACGCAACAATTTCTTTATTTCCTCCCCTCTCCATCTGTCTCCACTAGAATCGTTGCGTTTTTTCGTATCGTACATTTACTTATAACTTTTGAACCAGTCAAGATATTTTAATTTTCTTTGTCTTATTTTAAAGCTTATAGTTCAAGGTTTAATTTAGCTTAGTTTCAAATGTTTTCTATTACGTTTCTAGAAAATGCAGCCCATCAAACTTGAATAATAAAAATTCACAAAGAACGAAAAATTAACATGTTTTTATTACACCGAATTTCCGTTTCTATAAATCGAAAAAGCTTTAAAGCAGGATCATTTATCGGATTTTTTAAAATGTTTTCCAATGGTCTATAAAAAATTGTATTTCACTAATATCTGATAGAGTTATCAACATTTTAAGTCGAACATGTTTTTATCCCATTTTTGGTGATTAAAGTCTTTGGTGAGATGCATTTTCTAGAGAAATAATAGGAAAATTTTGAAATTTAGCTAAATAAAACTTTGTACTTTTAGCTTAAAAAAAAGCCAAATTAAACTTAAATAGCTCGACTGGTTCGAAAGTTATAAGTAAAAATAGTAGAATCGATACGTTAAACATTTTTCATGTACGGTTAACATCATTTACACATAACTTTTAAACCAATCAAGATAATTACGTTTCCTTTGGCTTATTTTAAATCTAAAAGCTCAAGGTTTTATTAAGCTTAATTTCAAAAATGTCCTATTATTTTTTCTAGAAAATGCAGCTGACCGAATTTGAGCTATGAAAATTCACTGAAAACGACAGATTCACCTATCTTTATTATATCAAACCCCCGTTTCTATTAATCAAAACAGCTTCAGGTTAGGACTATTTGACGGCAAATTTTAAGAGCTTTCCAATGACCCATACAAAAACTTATTTTGCTAATTTCAAACCGAGTTATCAACATTTAAAGACGTTCATCTTTTTAATCCGATTTTTGTTAGTGGTCCCACAATTTTGGCCGGCATAAGCACTGTGCAAGTCTCGAGCTTGCAAATAAATAAATTTTCACTGAAATCCAAGAAAGCAAATTTCCTATGAAGGGTGAATGGAAAATGATTGGCGAAAGGGCGCTGGTCGGGTTGATTTGAGAATGCCGTTGAATCGAGAGAGGTTCTCGTGTAGAATATCAGCATCCACTACTCGCGAATGCTATGTGGGTGTACGTATTCCGCCGTCAGTCACTCAGTCAGTCATTGATACCGCGGTGTGATTAATGAAGAGTCAAGGTTCGGGATCACAGTGCCGAGTTGAGAAAGGGGGTGAAGCGGTGAAGGGGGGGGGGGGATTGAGAAGGAGGGGTTGACTTGGGGTCCAGAGCTTGACACAGCGAAGAATGTCGATACCATACCGACGACGAAATATAAGTACGGGAGAGCGGGACACGTTGCTAAAACCAAAGAACATTAATTATATTTAATCGGCGAACAGATATTTCGCTTTAGTGAAAATTGCACTACAGTTCCCTTGGCTTCTTTCGGTATGCGGGAATGGAATAAGATGCGGAAAGAACGCGAGATCCGAGAGTAGCAAGAAATCCAGGCATTCAGAACGATGAGTTATTAAGTAGCGGCTTCAAGTCAAAAAAAAAAAAAAAAAAAATATTCTGGTATCGCGTCCAGGATAAATTTATATCAATTCAGCCATCTGAACAAGTTGGTTTTAACATTCACTTTTAAACTAGGATCGTTTTGTTTCTCACGGGTGGTGTCCATTCAACTTTGCTCAATGGGAATAAGTCAAACTGTATAATCTGAGTTATTAGGTAGAAATTTTTATGGAGAATTAAGTTAATGATAATTATAATTCATTTTTTAATAAGAAATACGAAATCGGTTTGTTTTCTTTTTTATTTCTCAGGTATACAACAAGACTTCTGGTTATATCAAGGTTTAGCTGAAAAACTGTATCTCCTGATATTTTCTTTATGTCTTCTTTATTCGATAGTTTATCCTTTGGAACTATATAACTGAGGAAAGCAGCCTATTTTTTCTTTCATATTATGAAATTGTGAACTGGATAAAATATGATTGTTTAATATCTTAAAGATCACATTCGAGGTTGCATTTATTTTTATAGGTTATTATATCAAAATAAAATGAATACAATTTTGTTCACCTTCTGTTAACTATAATTCAAATGGTCAAATTGACTATTTTTACTTATTTCTCGGCTAATTATTAGTCGCTATTTTACTTATCGTAATATATAAAATTACTTGTCTATATATTATTAATTTTTTCGGACTTTAAAATACATCATTATAGCTTATGAGTTTTATACTTGAACCTGTAGGTTATGATTCAATTTAGTAAACCATAACTTCAGCCAACGCTCAGATTAAATTTGTGTACACTGGTTCTCGTCCGATCACCAAAGTTAAGCAATTTTAAGCGTGGTCAGTACTTAGATGGGTGACCGCTTGGGAATACCACGTGGTGTTGGCTTCCTTTTTTTTACTATTTTAAACTACGATTTCCCAAAATCATAATTTTTTTTTATTTTAAAATATATGTTTAATTAAATAATTATTATAAACGGTAATTTAGAAAAATAAAATAAATTGCATTAAATTATTCATGCATACACAAATTTTTTTTTGCACATAAAAAACCGAATTTAAGATTTTTTTAAATATATAAAATAATGAGTATAAAATATGATAAATTTTCACTTGTAAAAATAGTAGTTTGCAATAAGATTATGACAAAATTGCATTTTCGATTCGATTTATATTTAAAAATTATTTGATGACCCTACCACAACGTAAAATGTACTCATTTCCGGTTAACCTAACGCCGTATATGGAATTGCACCCCTAGGATACAGTCCCATGCGATAGAAAAGTGACATAAAGGAATAGATTCATCAATCAGTTGATTACAGAATATAATTTATCATATCATATCATCATCATATTCAACGGTAGTATTCCCTTGCTCTCATCTGATTGGTCACATCTCTTCTTGTCGGTATTTGTGAGAATTTGAGCGCTCTATTGTAGTGTAACACACGGAAAGAAAATTAATTATAAATTTTATTAAAATGTTTTATAATTTAGGAAAAAAGTGCCAAAAAGCGAAATTTTCACACAAAGAATTTTAAGCTTTAGAAAAACCATTCAAAATCATTACTAATTAATTTTAAACTTTAATATAGTCTGTAGCAAATTTATTATAATTTTTTTAAAGTTTGAAATTTTCTCGTTTTAATCCTTGTTCTCTAAATTGTAAGACACTTTTATGCAATTTATAATTAATTTTCTTTCCGTGTAATACTTTCAACCAATTTCACAAAAATTGTAAGATTAACTGAAACTTAATTTACTTTGATTTGCTTATTAGTGTCTCTATTTTATTGACTTTGCTTCCTCATATAGAAGACGCTTTATGATCGTTAAGATTTTTGATTTTTCAAAAATAGTATAAATCGAATAATTTTCATTTAAAAAGCATGAATTTTTATTTTCCAACCAACGAATAGAAAAATCATATTGTCTCAAAATGAATCGAGTACACTGATATTTTTTGTTTGATTCAAAAAAATGTTTAATTTAATTTAAACAAAATAATTTTTTTTTATTTGCTCTGACCTCGAGATCACACCATGACTATTTTATGTTTTTGGGGTCGCTGAAACCGAATCTGAAGTCTATTTAACCCCATCACGTCAGGATTTTAACATAACCTAAAAATCCAAAATTAGACCCTTAACCTAATTTTAGAGTCAAATTTAGGTTTCTTTTTAGATTATGTCAAAAGTATGACGTGATGGGGTTAAATAGTCGGTAACCAAGTATGTTCTGAATCAAGTGACAGTTAGCTGCCCAGTGGCGTAACTAGGAGAGCAAGGGCCCTAGGGCAAAAAGAAAAATGAGGCCCCAATTATATAAAATAATTTACAAGTTTAATTAATTAATTCATTCACTCTGTCCACACCTGACATTTTTAATTTCTTCAAATTTCAGATAATGTGAACTTGAATTGATTAAAAGTTCAATTAATCCACGTTTCACAGATACGAAATTTGAAGTGGCTTAAAAATCTCTTCAATTTTTATTAATTCTTTTCTATTATGATTCCAATTACTTAAAATACAATTTTGTACTATTTTTATCATTTTTCAACTTTTTTCTACAATTCTTAATTATTTTAATTCTTTTTAAATTGTTTCCCTAAATCTTAAATTTACCTTCTTTAAATTTTATTTATTTTGTTTAGTTTTCTCAATCTTTTTTTCATTTTTAACTATATTTGCCTTGACATTAAATCAACTTAATTATTTATTCCTTAATTTTCTTATTATTATTATTATTTTGCAATTATTTTCTTCATCTTCTAATATTTTCATTATTTTCCAATTAATTTATTAAATATTTAATTATTATTCAAATTTAGATTATTGTCTTCAATTTTCAATTTTCTAAACGATTTTTCAATTATTTTCTTTTGCTTAAAAACAAATTCGGTAATTTCATATTATCTTCTCCGATTTTCAATTATTTTCATTCTTTTGGCATAATTTTCAAAAATTTTAACTATTTAACGGAAATTTCAATTATTATTTTCATTAATTTTCGTTTATTTCTGAAATTTTTTAATTATTCTCTTCAGTTAAAATTTTAAAGTAATTTTGCAATTTTTTTCTTTTTTTAAACATAAATATTCTATGATTTTTTCAATTATTTCTCTCAAATTTTGTTTACTGTTTTCATTCTTTCATATTTAAATTATTTTCATCATAAATTTTTATTATTTTTCTCAATCTTAAATTATTTTCAGCATATTTCAATTATTCTTTTCAACTTTGAAATAATTTGATCATTTTTCAATTATTTTCCTCGATTGTTAATTATTATTCTATTACAATTTTCTAAAATTGCAATTATTTTTCAATTTTTAGATATTTTCTTTTTTTTCAAATTATTTCTAAGATCTTCATGTATTTTTCTGAAATTTCAATCATTATTATTTTTTTTTTTTATTTAAAAAGAATTCTGTAATTTTTTCAATTATTTCGCTCAAATGTGATTTAGTTTTTACAACTTATCATTGTCTGTATCATATTTCAATTACTTTCTTTAAGTTTTAAATTGTAAAATTATTTTTCAATTATTTCACAAAATTGATCTTCAATTTTCAATTTTTTTTCATTTCTTTTATAATTTCCAAAATTTTCAACTATTTATCTGAGATTTTAATTACTTCATTCAATTTTCAAATATTTACATAATTCTTTATATATTATTTTTTTCAAATTTCAATTATTTTCTTTATTTTTCATAATTTCCAAATATTATTTAATTATTTATGTTTAATTAAAAATGATTCTCTTCAATTTTAAATTATGTATATCTTGTTTCATTTATTTTCTCTAATTTTTAAAAAGTTTTAAGTATTTTTCTGAAATTTTTTTTAAATTTCCTTAATTTAAAATATATTATCTAATTTTTTCAATTATTTTTTAAATTTTAAATATTTTTAAAACATTTCTATGATTTTTTAAATTACTTTATACAATTTTTAATTAATTTCATCTTTTTTTTCAATTAATTTGCAAAATTTACAATCATTTTGTTTACTTTTAATTATTTTTGGCAATTTGTTTTAATTCTAAAATTTTATAAAATTTGGCCTAAAAAAATGTTTATTAGGATTGACTGGCCCAATTTGCCCCTTAATAGTTACGCCTAAGCCACCATAACCTAAAAACCTGACAAATGTCAACAGACATTTGTCATGAAAAACTCTTTGGAGACTTTGTACAAATATCTGAAAAAATTCCAGGATAATTAATTGATTATTCAACTCTTTTCGGTTAAACTGCAGTTTAGGAACCTAAGCCTTGAAGTTGTGTTCGTAATCTCTGGAGCAGAATGACAATCTTGTTAAAATAAAAACGATAGTTGGCGGTAAGTTTAAACTAAATTGAAAATATTGAAATTGTTTCTTGAATTTATTTTATGTTTGAAAGAATCCCCTGCCTTAATAAATTTGTGGACCTGAGAAGGGCCGATTGTAATTTTAAGATAAAATGTAATATATAAGATTTATTAAAAAAAGAAGTGAGGTGAGGTAGAAGGAGCGCGAAAATAAACTTTTCCAATTATAATAATAATAGTAATATAAGTTGGACGAAATACAGGGGGTAAAACAATCTAATGTAACGCCCCTGTATTTCGTCCAACGTAAACATGTAACAAGCGCGCGAAATTCAAAATATATTTTTGTATTACTTTCTGAAAAATATAAGACGAAATACAGGGGACGTAACGTAGATTTTTTACGCCCCTGTATTTCATCCAACTTATATAAGGGGCCATCCATAAATTACGTAAGACTTTTAGGGGGGAGGGGGGGTCCAGAAAATCTTACGACCAATAGAAAAAATGGCGCTAATGTATGTAAAAAATCTTACATGGGGGAGGGGGGGGGGGTTTAAATGACCGAAAAAACGTCTTACGTAATTTATGGACGACCCCTAAGACGAAATACAGGGGGTTACCATTGATTCTTTTACCCCCTTGTATTTCGTCCAACTTATATTTTTCAGAAACTAATACAATAAGACCGAATTCATTTCAAATCAGGCAGGCTAGACCTGTTCCGGACTGAAAGTAATTTTTGCCTTTAAAATGTCGTTTTATAAAGAATTTTAGACGACACGTATTTTTTTATTTTGCTGAAATTTTTTTTTTTGAAGTTATAAGGACTTTAAGTTTAAAAGTCGGAAACTTCGTTTATACAAAATTTAGAGGGAAAAATCTTTAAAGTGTTGGAACTTTATAAGTAATTAAGATAATTTATTTTTTCTTCTTGCATCTGAAAGGGCTTTTGTTCGTCTTTCCAAATCCATTGGAAAAATTAAAAAATATTAAAAAATAACAAAATGGCGGTCATTTTACTAAAAAACTTAAAATTTAATTTACTCAAAAACCCCACCTTTTTTTTTTGCTCAAATTTTTTTTGGGAATTGTGGTTATAGGGAGGAATATTTTCCATGAGAATTTAACTTGTGCCCGATTATGGTACAAGAGAAAAAATTTTTTTTTAGTTTTTTAAAGCGAAACATCATTTTTCTCAAGAAATACACTAGATATGAAAAAATTTCTTATATAAAAGTTGTTTGTCTTTAAAAAATCTAAAATAATGTCTTCTGTCATTTTTCTCTATTTTGCGTTTTTTCAGTTAATTATGAAAAAAATTGATTAAGCGCTCACATTTGTTGCGTTTTTAATGTCGGTATCAATATTTTTTTGATTTAAAATTTTTTTCTTCCACAGTAACATATAAATAGTTAATTATCTTTGGTGTCACCAAAGTTACAATTGTTAACAATTTTTGTGTTCAATAAAGTAATAGCGAGTATAAATATTGAGACGTTAATGAGTTATATATTATTTTTGAAAAAACCAAAGGTAATAGTTACATGATTTTTGCATGGAAATGTCATCATTATTTTTGTTTAAAGTTCAAAGGAGTTTAACAACAGAGAGATTTATCGATTTTTTTCAAAATTCACTGAAAAAACGCAAAATAAAGAAAAATGACAGAAGACATTATTTTAGATTTTTTAAAGACAAACAACTTTTATTTAAGAAATTTTTTTATATCTAGTGTATTTCTTGAGAAAAATGATGTTTCGCTTTAAAAAACTAAAAAAATTTTTTTTCTCTTGCACCATAATCGGGCACAAGTTAAATTCTCATAGAAAATATTCCTCCCTATGACCACAATTCCCAAAAAAATTTTGAGCAAAAAAAAAAGGTGGGGTTTTTGAGTAAATTAAATTTTAAGTTTTTTAGTAAAATGACCGCCATTTTGTTATTTGTTAATATTTTTTAATTTTTCCAATGGATTTGGAAAGACGAACAAAAGTCCTTTCAGATGCAAGAAGAAAAAATAAATTATCTTAATTACTTATAAAGTTCCAATACTTTAAAGATTTTTCCCCCTAAATTTTGTAGAAACGAAGTTTCCGACTTTTAAACTTAAAATCCTTATAACTTCAAAAAAAAAAAAAAAATTTTCAGCAAAATAAAAAAATAGGTGTCGTCTAAAATTCTTTATAAAACGACATTTTAAAGGCAAAAATTACTTTTAGTCCCGAACAGGTCTAGCCTGCCTGATTTGAAATGAATTCGGTCAAAAGTATATTTTGAATTTCGCGCGCTTGTTAGGTTGCAATCCTGAAAACAGCTGATCTACTAACAGCCAACTTCAAGGGTAACGTTTGGACGAAATACAGGGGTGTTACCTCAGATTCTTTTACCCCCTGTATTTCATCCAACTTATATGTATAAGACGAAATATAAGACGAAATACAGGGGGGTTACCATAGATTCTTTTACGCCCCTGTATTTCGTCCAACTTATAATTTTCAGAAAGTAATCCAAAATATATTTTGAATTTCGCCCTTGTTAGGTTGCAATCCTGAAAACAGCTGATCTACTTACAGCCAACTTCAAGGCTTACGTTCCTAAACAGCAATTGAACCTTTTTTCCCGTGTATATAAACGGATTCTAGGCGCATGCGCTTTATAGAAAAAACTGAATTTCTGTCACCTAACACAGTAGCAAGGATTCAATCTGCAATTCTCAATTGATGGAAGCAGTTTGAGAAAAATCTGACGATGCTTGAATGAGAAGGAAGAAGTTCATCACTCGGATGTGGATGGACAGTCGAATGGCTCTTTGAAGAGTATCACGATATGGCGCCTCAATCCATTTTATCAACTTAGAAGTCTGTGAAGCGAGCAAACACCAAGAGTCACGGTTGCTCGATAATAAAGGCATGTCTACGACGAATCTTGAGCAGCAAAGTCATCGTCAGTAGCTTGGACACTTGGACAGTTTAGCTCTTCAGTCAAGTCTCGCGGATGAATCATGACTTTTGCTTATTGCTTCGTGACGAGACTTCCGTTTTTTTTTTAAATTTTATTTCTTCTTGCTCGTCTTCTACTATATACGTTTACTTCTTTACCTGAGGGCGTGCAGTTGGATTAGGCTATCATACACTAGACCCCCCGTGCTTGTCACGCGATCTTATCACTTCCTTCAGACCGACGGAAGTGCTTTTTCCAACTTATCCATTTCACGTGCCTCTTTATTTATTCTAATTTATTTGTTTTGCATTTCTGATCGCGAAGCTTGATACTCTGTTTCAACTTGATTAGCAGTTATTAATTAATCATTTACGCGTGGAGGCATGACTCGCCATTAATTACAAGTCATTTGGAAAGATGATTTTTGGAATATTGTTGCTCGAGCCAATAATGTAAGCTTGATTTTTAAAAATTAACTAGGGTGTTGTGGGGTGATGTGCAACACCTTCAAATAATAATTTCTGTAAATAAATTTTTTTATATTGTTGGTTTCTATAAGTGTCTTTTAATATCCAAAGAGTCTGCGCAAAATATCGTATTTGGGGTGATGTGCAACACTTTTTTGGGGTGATGTGCAATACACATTTTTAGCAATTATATCGCTGTTTTATGATTAAATATGTATATATGAAGAGTTTTAATGTATTTTACAATGTTTTTAGTCAGTATGACACGAAAATAAAAGAATAAATGGAAAATCAAATACAAAACTTTGTTTCTCTTTGTTGAAATTTTCGCTTTTCAGTGGTTGACTATATCGTAGAGGACATTTTTTTTTGCGGATTTCGATTAATTTGCATTATAGAAGCCTAAATTTAATATTTAAAGCGATTCACGTCGATATTTCTCAATTTTCTCTGTGAACTGTATACCTGTGTTGCACATCACCCCAACTCGTGTTTTTGAAAAAACGACAATTTTTTCAGAAAAATTCAAAATTTTGAAAATCTAATGACGCAGAAATGTAGTATTTTCCTTTCTCTACATTATTCAGTCACAAAATATTCCAGAATTTGATTATAGGACATGTTTTACTAGCAACGAACTCTCACACAACACTCTACATTGTTAACTGGGAAAAATTAATTTTCCGTAAATAAATAAAAATTTTACAACAAAAAGTGTTTGAGATGGAAAAAAAAAGAAAAAATGATACTTGAGAAGAAAAAGCAGACAGATAACCCTAAATGTCTATCATTTCTTATCTTCTAACAGTATTATGACTTACACAAAACACTTATCAAAAAAATAGATTAATCTTGTTAATTAAATGGGAAATAAAAGGAAGTTATTTACGGTTAGAAAAATGTTCATATTCAATCGCATAAAACAGATGAGTGATAATCGTCCGTTAAATGATTCACTATACTTCAAACTGAGTAACCGCAAATAAATCTCCTGCGATTTATTTAGATGGAAAAATCTCGAGCAATTAACATTGTGGAGAAAATATGTTTGCTCGGTAAACACGAATGACCCCGCGGACTGTTTTCTTGATACGCTCAAAACTTCTTCAAAGATATCAATTTCGTAATTACGTCGTAAATCTTGACGAGATATCACTTAATATTATTGCGTATAACACATGTTTCTTATAATTATTATTGTCGAATCTGTCCCTCGCTCTGGCTTTGCGACAAAGTTAATTTTAATGACATCCGGTCATTTGTGTAACAATATTAAACTAACTTTACAAAAAGCGTATTATAAACTCGATAAATTGAGTCAACTCACTCGAGAAGGGTCAAAGGTTCTTTGTGATATTTGATAAAGTGGAAAAAATAAAGATGAATATTATTTAAAAGACAGGCGGTTGTTTAACTAATAGATTCATTAGTGAAAAACAATATTAAAAGATTATAAATTTGAATTAGTAACAATGAAAAAGGATCAATAATAATAATATGTATTAAATATAATTCAATAAAAATACAATTTTAATTTCTTTTTATTTTTGTTAGCAGAAAGATCTTACAAGTCAAATTCTGGGGAAGCCGACATTTTGACTAAAACTGAATTGTCAGAATGTGCAATAGACTGAAATTTATTTATCCGAATATTTAAATTATCGAAACTTCATTTGTCAGAATATTTAACTTTCCGAAAATGCATTTGACAGAAATTGTTTTTATCAGAGTATTTGATTGGCTGATAAGCATTACGGAAATATGACGAGACAATCAGCGAGATCTTTTAGAAACTCTACATTCCATGTTTCGGGCAAATGCACATTCTGTAATCTTTGTATTTGGGAAGTTTAAAATTCCGATAAACGAAGTTTCGGTTAATTAAATGTTCGGGCAAATAATGAATCTAATAAATGCAATTTCTGAGAAATATATATTCGAAAATTTATACATTCTGACAAATGAAAGAAAGGTTAAATATTCTGAATTGGAGTTTTGAGAGGTTAAATAATTGGAGAACTGGTAAATCTGATAAATACAGTTTCTCAAAAATGGAAAATCGAAAATTTAGGTATTCTGAAAAACTTAAATTATCTTTTTTAATTTAAGGAGAATTTTACTTTTGAGTATGTCAACGGGAAATATGTGTGAAAATGGTGCAAATTAATACTAAAATAATTAGACTTGAGTAGTGGTGAGAGTTTTGACAACTTTGAAAATTAAAATTTCAGCCAACGCTCAAATTAAATTTGTGTACACTGGTTCTCGTCCGATCACCAAAGTTAAGCAATTTTAAGCGTGGTCAGTACTTAGATGGGTGACCGCTTGGGAATACCACGTGGTGTTGGCTTCATTTTTTTGTATGTTGAAATATTATTTAACAAATTATCATTTTAGCGTATAGTCAGTTTATTTTATATTAGAATTGTAGATAAAATAATATTTCAGAAAAAAAATTTCTTCACTATTGGGGCATTCCACGTGACATTTTAATTCAAAAATTTTTTTGCTTGGAATAATTTTTTTCTGATTCTCTATGAAAAATAAGGAAACACTTATTTTTTTATTTTTTTATTGAATGAAAATTGCAGAAGTTATGAATTTTTGAAATTTAACGTTTTTTGAAATAGAGCATTTTTAACCTTCGTTTTTCTCCTTTATTATTAGGAAATTGAAAATAATGCCCTACATAAAGTTTGTTCAATTTTTTATAGATTTTTTTGACATGTAGTAAAAAATAATGAAATTGCAACAAAAATACATGAAAAATTGAATTTACGCCTAAGAAGTATGACTTTTCCCAAAACCGAAGGTCTCGATTTTCGATTTTTTTCTTTCAATGCAGTTACTGATTAATAAAGAATTTTTTCTCGTAAGTCTTAAAGTGGTGCTCTTTAGCGTTTTAATCATATTTGCATTTATATTGTTTACTTTTACATTTTTTAAAATTTTAACCTTCAGTTACAAAACAAAAGAACTGTTACACACAGAAATTTGTAAGCTGAAGTTGTTTCATTTCTATATAATTCATAATTTAAACTTTTTGCAACAAGGAATTATTCGGTTTTGAGAAAAGTCACTTTTTATGCGTAAATTCAATTTTTCATGTATTTTTGTTGCAAATTCATTATTTTTTACTACATGTCTAAAAAATCTATAAAAAATTGAACAAACTTTATGTAGGGCATTATTTTCAATTTACTAATAATAACGGAGAAAAACGAAGGTTAAAAATGCTCTATTTCAAAAACGTTAAATTTCAAAAATTCATAACATCTGCAATTTTTATTCAATAAAAAAAAAAAAAATACGTGTTTTCTTATTTTTCATAGCGAATCAGAAAAAAATTATTCCAAGCAAAACAAATTTTTGAATGAAAATGTCACGTGGAATGCCCTATTATGTTATTTTAGTTTTGAATTATTTTATTTGCTGATATTTACTAACCTGTGACTGTTACGTTTTAAATTATCTTTTTTCAAATAACCACAGACATAAACTTTTTGACCACAGACATAGATTTTTGTATTTAACAAAAATATATTTTTAGCGTCTTTTTAAAAATTGTTGACTAAATCTCTAAATTTAATTTAGACCAATAGGTTTTCTGCTTATTAATTAGTGAAAAATCGGTTATTATTAAATAGTGAAAAAATTACAAATTTTTAGTAGAAAACTATTAATTTTTTGTAACAAACTATTCATTAGTAGTAGAATATGACTAATTTGAAACTAAAATTTCTAGTATTTGGAAAAGTAAAATTTACTATTAATTTTTAGTTAAAAATTACTAACTAAACGTAGCAAACTGCTAATTTTAAAGTGGAATATCTACTAATTAAAAATTGAATTTCACTATGATTTTTAGTAGAAAATTACTCAAAGTAGAAAACTACTAATTTGAAATTAAAATGTCTACTAATTAAAAAAGTGAGTTTCGGTATTCAATTAGTTGATTGATATCCTGAGACGATATATTTATTGACAGAATAAGCTTTTAATTTTTTGATTTTAATTCCTTATACTTTTAGAATTTTTTTTCTACTTTTAATTATAGTAATTTTTTACTAAAAGTTAGTAAATGTTTGTTTTAGTATTTAATAATAACCGATTTTTCCTTAATTCATTAGTAGAAAATCATGAATTCAAATTTAAAGAGTAGAAAATAGTGTCCCCAAGATAGGCAACAATTAAAAGTCAATAAAAAATATGTTAATTTATAAATAGTTATGATAAATAGTTGTATAATGATAAGTATTTATTTGGAATCAACAATTTAGATAATTTTATCAATTTAAAAAAAAGCTGTTAAAAATTTGTTTGAAATAAAAAGTAGGAGAAACGCAGGAGAAACGAAAACTAATATTTCTTTTTAAATTCGCATCCTAAACTTCGTATAATTACATAATCAACAAAAAAAATTTTTGATTTTTAGAAAATTAACTTTATTTTATATTTAGAGTATATATAAAAATGTCAGGAGTGCTTAATTTTATAAAATATGCTTCAAATTTTGAAGATTTTGTAAATTAAGGTACAATATTTGCTCAAGGAAATTTATACTTAAGTCGACATGTTATATCCGCAATCTTGAATTTTTAAAAATGTTTTTTTTTCTAAACGCAATGAGTCATAAAGACATTTTTACTAATACTTCGAACTTTTCGATTTTTTTTTCAATGTAAGAAATATTTTTAGAATTAAGGTAGATTGATTTACATTTGTCGAATGTTTTTTTTTACAAAAAAAGATCTAAATTAAAAAAAAATGAAAAATTAGAACTTAAATTTGAAAAGACATAAAAAAATGTAAATTTATTTTATCTATTTGACTTTTGTTTAATCCAAATTTTTTTTATATAATAAGGTGTTCGGAAAATTAATAATGCATTTTGAGAAATCTATATTTATATTTAAATTTTGTTTACTTTTCTAATATGAGCCGAAATGTCAAGAGTAAAAAAGTAAAAACTGTGTAAATTAAAAAAAAAATAATAAATAGACATTTATATATTACAAAAAAGCCAACACCACGTGGTATTCCCAAGCGGTCACCCATCTAAGTACTGACCACGCTTAAAATTGCTTAACTTTGGTGATCGGACGAGAACCAGTGTACACTAATTTAATATGAGCGTTGGCTGAAAGTATTGTCTTCACAACTGAGACACAAGCTTCTTAATTCAACTAAGCTATATTTTAAAAAAATAGAACAAAAATCTTACAGTCAATTCAGATGTCATTTTTTGCGATATTAAAAGAAAATTTTTTGTTATAAGTTTACCCACAATTTTTATTAAATATCTTTTGTACTCCATTTGGTAAAAAGATTATACATTAAAAAATTAATTTTCTAAATTGTATATAAACTATGCATTCTTTTGTAAATTTGTAGAATTAATGGTGATTTTTCTTTTTCTTCTTTTCGTGTATTGAAAAAGGAAAAAAGAGAAAAATCTTATATTATTATATAAATTTTATGCGAAATAAATTCTTTATAAAACTCCTTCCGAAATTTCGAATAAAAAGAACTGAAATGCATTTTTATACGTACGGCTTTGAGTAATAATAAAATGGCGGCTTTTAAATGTCGACAAAAAATTTTAATTTGACTAGTCTGTCTTACTGGAGAGTTTTTGGGTTCACTGAATCCAAATCTGTAGACAAAATTCAAAAATTTAAAATGTCGACTTTAAAATGTCTATTGCAAAAATGTAATAATTAAAGAACTAGGTCAGTTGTTTTTCAGATCGTTGATTATTATTCTTAGACAAATACATGACACTTGTTTTTTTTCAAATTCTGCTTTCTGGATGGAAATCAACGTTATAAATTTTTAGATTTAAAACTTATTTTATAAAGTACTTGTTAAATAGAATTATTGTAAAGAAGTGTATTTAAAAGTTTTTGAAATCGCCAATTACAAACTCCAAAAACCCTCAAGTAAGAATTTTTTGCCAGATTAGTCAAATCAAAAATGTTTTTTTCGATAATGTGAATTTTTAAATTTTGACTACAGATTATCGAATTTATAGACCCCAAAAACCCTTAAGCTTTCAGCTAGATTGGTAAAAATAAAAATTTTATTACGCCATTTTAAATTTTAAATAAAAACTTGGATTCGGCGACCCCAAAAACATTCAATACCGTAATATCGTTGTTTAAAAAAAAACAATTCTACACATTTTTTACACTAAAACTTTATTTCCACTGCACTGCGCAGGGGTTAAATGTCATAAAATGTTAAACATCAATTAATTGTATAATTAGAAAATATTCATGGCTATATTATTAATTACTTTTTCGTTGATTGAAATATGTTAGAGCTAATGAGTTTATATGAGTTCGCAAGTTATGATTCAATATTAACAACTTAATTTCAGCTAACGCTCATATTAAATTAGTGTACACTGGTTCTCGTCCGATCACCAAAGTTAAGCAATTTTAAGCGTGGTCAGTACTTAGATGGGTGACCGCTTGGGAATACCACGTGGTGTTAGCTTCTTTTTTTATTGTTAAAAAAATTGTTATTTGTGAATACGCTTTTGAAATGTTTTGTTCTTTTAATTTACTATTAAATTAAAAATATTTATTTTTAATAAATTTATCTAAACAGTATGGAAATTAATTAAAATATTTTGAAAAAACGAATGCAAGCTAGAAAATTGCACGAATTAAAGACTTGAAAATACTGTTGACACAACTTTTTAATTAAAAGTTCTAATATAGTGAAAGGTAGAAAGAAGAGTCGAAATTATCATTATGTCATACCATTTAATAATTACAATTTAAATTATACAATTATATGATCTTACACATACGGTGTGCTCTAAGTTACGTAGATGTAGTAAGTAGGTATTTAGTTAGACTATTACGTATATTACATGGAATGAAGTAACATTTGAAAACGCTATGCGAACGTAATACTTGAGCTTAATTTAAATCGGTAGAATTTATTGTTTAATTCGATTTTCTCAACACTTTTTCCATCGAATCGACCTATAATAAGACTAATATCAGTTCTGTTATCGATCCTCCAACCCGAAACTTCGATTCGATGGAAAGAGTTACAACTTTTCGCATCTTTATTTTTTTTTTTATATAATTATACGTTAGGTACGAGGCGTGTTTCATACGACACGCGGCGGCTTCAACAAAAAAAATTCATAACGAAACAAATAAAATACAATATTAACACTGGACCAAATCATTAGCAACAGACTCACTCTCAATAGAATAATCGTAATTATAATAAATTCAATAATCGTATCAATCATTCTAATCATTATTTTAATATCTCTCCATCCGACATTCCAGACGTCACTTTTTTTTTTTAATTCCATGACAAATTACCGTTTATTTCTTTGCGGTTTATTAATAGTAATTCATTATTTACAATTCATTCATAATGATTCATTATTTATAATTAGTTAATAGTAAATCATTATTTACATACAATTATTTCATTACCGCGAAATCATTTTTTAATTAATTACATTTACAATTATTATTTGTAAATAAAACGAATTAAATGATTAATTATTTTGTTTTGATTGAGGCAGATCTGAAAAAGTGAAGAACTTAAGGGTCAGTGCAGTTTTCTTCTGCGCAGACTCAGAAGTTGTTGATTTTTGTCAGCGCCGACTGTGACGGAAAATTAAGGTTGTTTTCTGGGATGTCGGATGGTTTTGTAACTTCGTCGATATCTCGCTAGAATATTTCATAATTATTTACAATTCAGTATAGTCCTATATAGTTTCATCAGCATTGATCGTTCGTATACTTAGATCCCTGTACGCCTCCGAATTTGCTTTTTCGAATCGCACGACCTCGTTAAACTAAGCACAGAGCGACGGCATTTCGTATCACAAGATATATCCAATTATTTACGCATGCGAGTGTTTCCCGCCTCGCCACTTTAATTTGCAACACCTGCTGATTATTCGCTGCTTAATGGTCAATTAATTTTTGAATTTATCAACCAATTAATGCGGGCGGGCCACCGCGCACGCGCAACACTGCGAGACAACCATCCACTACAATAAACCTTGGATTTAACGACTCTGGTAAAAACTACTCTTAACATCTCTTTTATAAACTTACATAGACACCGAGAAAAATTACAATCGCATTTCAACATCAAATTTCAATACAACATAACTTAATTTTTAAACAATAAATTAATAAACGTACGTAATTTTAGGATTTAAAAAATATATAGAATATTTAATAAATAAAGAATTTTAGTTCCCTTTAAGAAGTGCCTCGTAAGGCAAAAAATTAGAAGGTTTTTTTTTTTTAAATTAAGATACTGATTGCGTTTGGGTGAAATATGACAGAAGAGAAAGTGCAATCCATTTTGTAAACATGGAGTTGTGTTGGATTTAATCTCTTCCGAAAGGATTTTATCCAAGTTTCAGTATCGCGGATGCAGGTCTCGTGTATACTTAATCTTATCTAACTACCTAACAGACTGGTAGGAACAACGCGACTGCTCCTGGCAGACCTGTTGGGTACAATACGGTGCAAACTATTTACACAGAGAACTTGCGGGGCTTCAGCTGCCCACCGTTTCGTCACAAATGGGAAATTGGCGAATACATCGAGTTCTTTACCACGATACGGAAACCCAACTGCTTGAACGCTTTCAAGGACCACTAATCTGCACAATTTTATTACATTTTTATTCAAATTTTTTCATTCACAATTGACAATTTAAACTATTTTTTGGATACACTACCGGCCAAAATTGTGGGACCACTTATAAAAATGGGATTAAAAAGATGATCTTCTTAAAACGTTGATAACTCTGTCAGATATTAGCGAATTAAAATTTTTCATAAACCATTAGAAAGCTTATAAAATTTGCCGTTAAATGGTCCTATTTTAAAGGTTTTTCGATTAATGAAAACGGAGATTCAATGTGATAAAGACAGGTGAATGTTTCGTTTTTTGCGAATTTCCATTATTTAAGTTTGATGGGCTGCATTTTTTAGAAAAGTAATTGGGAAATTTTGAGATTAAGCTAAATTAAACCTTGAACTATTAGCTTGAAAATAAGCCGAAGAAAGTTAAAATATCTTCATTGGTTCAAAAGTTATAAGTGAAAGTGTATAAAGAACAAAACGCACAATTCCGTCGTTTCCTCCCCACTCCGTCTGTCTCGACTAGAATCGTTGCGTTTTTTCGTATCGTACATTTACTTATAACTTTTGAACGAGTCAATATATTTTAATTTTCTTTGGCTTATTTTAAAGCTAAAAATTCAGGGTTTAATTCAGCTCAATTTCAAAATTTTTCAATTTTTTTTTTCTAGAAATTGCAGCTAACCAAACTTGAAGAATGAACATTTACAAAAAACGAAAAATTCACCTGTCTTTATCGCATTGAATCTCCGTTTCTGTTTTTCGAAAATACTTTAAAATAGGACCATTTAATGGCAAATTTTATAAGCTTTTTAATGGTCCATAGAAAATTTCATTTTGCTAATATCTGACAGAGTTATCAACATTTTAAGACTATGATATTTTTAATACAATTTTTGTAAGTGGTCCTACAATTTTGGCCGGTTGTGTAAATATTCTTCAGAATAATGTCTAATTACTCCAAACCGAAAAACTACACTTGGTTAATGACGCGTATCTGTAAATTCTTTAAAGGCTACTTTTAGTGCAATTTTCACTGCAATATAGCCCTTAAGGAATTTGCAGGTACGCGGTATTAACCAAATTCAAATTCGCAGTTTTAGAGTAGCTTCGAAAATAGTAAAAGTTGGCGTAAATTTGACTACCATGTAAAAATCTCTTCCTTTTTTTTATAACGTTGCGCACATGACCATCGCATAAAAATTGTAGTTTAATACACTTATTTCTCTAAATAATAAAAATATAGAAAAATGTTTGAGACAAAAGTTGTAGATCTCGTCGAAATACATATTTTATATTTAAGACATTTTTACACGTAATGAATATTTTTCGAGATAAAGTAAAAAATGGAAAACATCATGAAAACGAAGTTTTGTATTTCAGGATTGGATGGTTTTAGATATTGATATTATTGAAAGAGATAAATGTAAAAACTAACAATTTTTGCTTTTTTTTAATTTTCACCAGGAAAATCAAAATTGCGCCATTTTTCATAATGATATTCTTATTCTTTCGAATTTCGTTGCTAAATTATGAAACTATGGTCAAAAAGTACTTTATTAAAGAACACATTATTAAAAGTTATTGAACACATAATCTAAAAAAAATGTAAACGTAAGCGTACTTTTTTAAGAACACATTTAATAAAGTACTTTTTGTAATTTTTCAAAAGTATTTAAAAATTCATCTCTAAAAAATACTCAATAAAATTGCAACTTGAAAAACACAACAATGAAAAGTGGATTTTAAAAGAATTTTATGCAAAAAAAATCTTTAAAAGCCTGTTTGGAAATGTAAACTTTTAAACATTTGCTTAGAAAATTATATTTAAAATCGACACATTTAAATAACGACATTTCGATAAAAACTTTTTTTTTACAAAAATGAGTTTGTTTACATCGTCGGCTAAAAAACGAAATATGATCTACTTTAAATTCGTCGCTGTAAACAGACTCTATTTTAAAGAAGAATTTTTTCTAAAAGCACTTTCTGATGAAAATTCTCTTTTCAAAAATTGCCTTTAATCAATTGCAATTTAACAAAAATAGCAGATTAGTATCCTTTTAACGAACCAGATTAACCTCAAAACATCTAAAATTTCGATACATAACATATAGACATAAATAATTGCATTAATAAAATATACAATTTTTATAAAACAGCATTGCCTATCCTTTGAAAAGTCTGTGATTTTTATCAGCAGATAAAGAGTCTTTGGGTATTTCGCGTATCGAGTTAAATTTATTTAATTACATTATAAAGTATGCCAAACAGGAGCGTACGCAGTGGAAATTTTTTTGGGTTCATCACTTCCTCTCCCCTTTCTCGAATTCAAGAAAATCAAAGTCTTAATTTCAATTCAAATATATTAACATCTAAAATTAATTTACGTAAATTTTATTAAAGTCCCTCCCCACCCTTAAGACTTGAAAATCCCCATGGAAAAATTATTTCTGCGTACGCTCCTGCTGCCAACTCTCCCCAACGTTCGATTTTGGCCAAGAACACTTTGAGCATTAGCAGGCATCTTAAATTCTAAAAGAGCGATATTACACAACGTAGTTTTTTTTAGAAACTAGGTTTCTATATCAATATTGCATTGCATCGAGTTTCTTCTTTTTTTATAATTAAATATATATAATATATATATATATAAATCTTTTTCGATATATCTAGCCGACAAGATTTGTCCATTTCTCTCGTTAATTGCTTTTCGAGCAAAATTAAAACAGCTACTCGGTTTTTAAGAAAGTAAGTACTTTGATTTCATTTTTGACTTACGGTTGAGCAAACTCTGAATTTTGATAAATAAAATTTTCTATTTGTCGTAAAACTGTGCATTAAACAAATTTTGAGGTTATTATAATTGAAACGAATTAAACAGTTATTTGAAATAAGTCATGTAATAAATAACATTTAACGTAAATTTTTTGTGACCAAAATTCTCAAATAGTAATTTATTATAATTTTTTCCGAATTTTCAACTGACATACTCATTATTTAACACAAATGGTCGTTTTAAGTAATTATTATATTATTGAATCCTTGGTATCAGTTTTTTTAATTTTGATTCAAGAAAAAATTATTAAAATATAGAATTGCATTTTTTTAAAATTTGAATTTTCATTCAATATTATTGTTATTATCCGGATTGTTCTTTTTGAATATTTCTTATCATAGGGTAAATGTAACTATTACTGCGAATGCCCCAATTACTGTAGTTTTTGAAAAAAGGTATTATGCACTATTCAAAAGTATACAATTAATTCAAATTGATTGGAAAAATTATTTAAAACCTTACTCGATACAATTTCCAATAAAGATGTATATTTCAATTAATGATGATTTAATTATTCAAGATTAAATTACAACTTAGCTCAGTAATTGGATCATGCATGTGTTTCTATTACTGCTCATAAATAAACAACCTAACCTCCAAATACATGTTATTCTTGTTACCGTAATTGTGGCACAGTAATTCATGCAGGTCCGTAGTAATACCAGCACAGAGTATTTTTTTTTATATAAATTCGTTATTTTTACAAAAACACAATTTCTTTTGATATTTTAATCAGTGGTTTCTATTTCAATAGACAACAAAAATGCTTTTAAAATTAGCCAAATATTTATCTTTCTTTTCAACGGACTTGGACTTCACAACGCAGTAATTAGTACATTTACCCTATGTCAAAAATCTATTTCCTCCAATTGTCATGTCTCATAATTTTTAAAACACAAAATTATCCTGTGAGCAAAATGCTGTTTATCATACAACCAATCGGTCATTTAAGCGCTAAATTAAAAATTATAATTTATCTGTACAAAATTTGTTCAATGCAAAACTTATGTTAATTTAACACTTACACCGGATTGGATCCATGGCAAAGGAACTTTTGATGAAATCATAATTCTGTAATTTTAGAATTAGAATTCATTGACAATTATGAAATTTATGTCACATGACGATTTCTGTGGATAAAAAAATTATAAACTAGCATTATATTATATGCAAATTTGCGCAAATAATTATTATCTTTATCATCAAATCAGATGAATTGAAAAAGTTTTAATACAAAATAATTCAAACAATAATAATAAGTGAAAATTCGTTAAATTGAGAGTACAATCAATAAGTTTTAAAAATAAATATAACGAAATTTTGTTAAATGTTAGTTAAAGCAAATATAGGTTATGTCACTTGAATACTCGGTAACCCTGACATTTTATAAAAAGATAAACTGGGAATTTTAGAAAAAATGTTGAAATTTTGAAAAAAAAAATGAGATTGCTCATCCAGAATATAAAAGAGTGTACAGCTAGAAGTAGCAGGCAATAATTATTTAATTAGATCAGCTAGTCCCTACCCTTAAACTAAAGATTCGGCTATCTCGCCCGCAGAGTAAGATTCTCAGTGATTGCGATGAAATGTTTTTTCAAAAATCACTTGAACGAGAATCCCTCGGAGCGCGTCCAGTCTATTATAGTGGGCGCACGGCACATTGTGCAGAAATTTTGGCTTCCCTTCAACTTCGAATAATCGTTTCTAAAAGAGTACTTTGTCTTCTTCAAATCAGGATTATCAAAAATCAAATTCCTTCACGGAAGGCATGATTCTGGCGATCAGATGGTGTTTCGAAATAAAAATGCATTCCCTAGGCGGGAAATTTCAAATTGGCTAAACTCCATATTCTAATTTTAAATCAACATTTTGAAAGTTCCTGATAAAATAAATTGTAATTTTTCAATTTAATATTCCGTGCATTTGATCGTTTCTATAAAGAGCTGAAATTTGCAATTTTTAGAAATCTGGAAAATTCGTTCTATATTTTGACAAAACTTTGAAGGCACTGAATTTAAACATTGATTTAAAATTTTAGTGTCAATTTTTTTTATTTATTTTGCTTTCACTTTATTTGTAATTGTTTAGAAGCCTTTAAATGAAGAAACTTTGGAAATTCATCAGAGAGGTTTAAACCCTTGACATAACCTCAAACAAAAAATAGTTTTTGACAGCAAGTAAAAAAATAAATTTATGTTTAGTTTGTTAACCTTAACCTAATTTTTAATTTATGTAAAATTTTACAAACAGAATTGTATTGAGAATATTTTAAAGTACAAAATAAGCTGTTAAATGTCAAAACCGGATAAAAAGTGCGTTTGCTAAAAAAAAAACGCAATTTCAAATTATAGTTCAACAACAAATTTTGTCTTATCAAATATTTTTCTGAACATTACACAACTGGATTTTTCAAAAATTTGGTAAAATCAGTTTGAATTTTATTTTTGTTTAATTTTCAAAATCACATTAGTTTGATGTTAGGCTTCGTCGACAAATTACATAACAGGTTTTTAGAAAATTTTTTACTCTTTCCTAACCTCTTGTTGAAGGAAGTAATATTATAAAAAAACCCTTTCTCTAAACTATGTAAAAATTTGTATGCCCCTCATACTTATTTTTTTTAAATTTAATCAATGTGAAAATAATGAATCTTACACAATCAAAATAAATTATTAGAACCGTCTTTTTCTATATAATTATAATACAAATTTACATAATAATAATTAAAGTCGCTTATGGGGAGACACCGGTGGAATTTTAACATATCAAAATATATAACACCTAGAGGTGCCAATTTTTTTATCTTAATGTGGGCATATAAAATTATCTTATAATGTCAAAAATAAAAAAATAAAAAATTGGATATGTTTAAATTTGTATTTTTTACGGGCTTTTTACAATTTTGAACAAAATTACGTATGGATTTGAGAAACTTTTCATTTAAAAAAGAAATGAAAATTCTAAAAACTGACCAATTTTTTTTTAATTTTATCTCTATAGGGTAATTTTAAATCGAAAATGTTGCTAGAAAAAATTTAACACCTTTGAACAAAGCGATTTATATAATGTTAAAATTTGACGGTTGAGTAATTAGATAAATTCTATTAAATAAATATTGGTGGAATTTCTAAAGTATTTAATGTTTTTTCAATATTATTTTATTTTATAAAATTAAAAAGTAAGAAGTATTTTGCACTTTCCTATGTATTGTAAGTGTGACGTAAAAAAATAAGAAACCCTCTCACCCCTCTTAAAACTTGTTACGTAATTTGTGGATGAAGCCTTATGTCAAAGAGTAACTTTGCTTTTACATAAAATAAAATATACAGTAAGTACCAACTTTAATTGTTATCATTTGTAATTAGAGGAATCCTCGAAATATTATATGTATTTAGCAAGTTTGATAAATTGGAAAAAATAGTCATTGTATGGTTGAGCAATTTTTGGAATATATTTAAATAAATTAACTTTTTTGAACAAGCCAGATTTAAGTTACAAATTTTATTTTTTCCAAACTTAGTGTAAAAGGAACTGTTATTAAATCGCTTATTTAGATGAATGACATGTTGTGGAAAAACGTCATTTGTTCTGCATTTCGAAAAGAAAAGTTTCTTGGAAGTTATTTCAGCCAGACGATGGTTTTTTGTAGACCAATTAAGCGATTTTTATCGTTCTATAAACCTTGCAAAATTCTCTCTCTTCATAAAAACTAATTCTCCAAATAACTAATAAATTTAACCTAAAAATGCATTGTCTTTAAAATCACCAAAATCTTGATTTTTTACCATTCAATTAAATTATGAAAATAGAAAAAAATCTCGATTTATTTGTCGTGATATTGCAAAGCAATGTCAGACACTCTTTTTATGAAACTTTTGACGAAGCGAAGAGCTCAAAAATGAGCAAAAAGCCTAGAAATTCTGCTCGCCGTACATCCCAGGAAACCGGACAGCGTGTGCTCCGAGCTCGGCGGGCGAGAACTCGTCCTATGTGGCCAAATGGGCAAATTGGCCAGGGTGCGGGGCAAATTGGTAGGGGTGACCGTAGGGCGACATGTGGTACGGTACAATATTCATGCTCGCCATCTTGTGCTCCTTCTTCCACTTCATCCGGCGATTTTGGAACCAGATTTTTATCTGCCTCTCGGTGAGGCAAAGGGCGTGTGCGATCTCGATGCGCCTTCTCCTCGTCAGGTAGCGGTTGAAGTGGAACTCCTTTTCCAGCTCCAGGGTCTGGTACCTCGTGTACGACGTCCTCTGTCGCTTCGTCTCACCGTTCGCGTTTACAGTACCTGCAACAAGATTTATTACGTTAATTTAAAAATCGTCGAGGTAATTTGTACCGGTCAGACACCAAGGCATAAACCAGTATTTAAAATATTTTTTATTATGTTGTAAATTAACTTTTTTTCTCAGAGGTCAGCCGCAACTTATTTCTAAATTCTGATCAAACTACTGATTTCTGTAATTAAATGCCGTCGAAAATTTGTCATTCGTTTTAAATTGGTGTTTTTATAGTCGTTATCGCATAACTGCTGTAGGAATACATTTTTTAAAAAATAATTTTAATTAAATTGAGGAAATTGATGCAATCAAGGGGATGCGCGCAAATTTTAGGGAAATATTATTATCCAATAGAAAACTTTGATTAGGATATTATGAGACCAAATCATCGGGAAAAAGTCAATTATCTTAATAAACAAAAAAGTTATTAATTTTTTTCCAAGAAATTTCTGATATACTTATTAGTATAATAGTTAATAATTATTCATGTTTATTAATAGTATTTATAAGTATAATTTTTACACTACTAAATACTAAAGAAATGCACTTATTAAATCTTTTAGATTTTAGTCTACAAGAACTAAAAACATTGTAAAGAACAATTTTTACTAGAATAAATGGAAGGGAAAAACTTAACTTTATAAAAAACCTCCTCTACTTAACTTTAAAAAAATTTAATTCTTATTCAATTAGAAAATTGTTTAATTAAATATTATTAATTCGCCACGTTCGTGGCGAAATGCATTGAAAAGAGGATTTGACAAAAATAAATATAAAAATGTGACTCAAATCTCTGACATATATTAAAGAAACTGATTACTTTTTTTCCTCTCCGATGACCAAAGGCCACAATATTATCACATCTACGTTATAAATTAAGGTCTAAAAGAATTAAAACATTACAATTAAATATTATTTTTTACAGCTTGCCAAATAAACCAAAATATAATTTTGACAACGTGCCTAAATAACTGAACCACTTGCGAGTTTGGAGGTAGTTTCCGCGTGAGATATCTGTCGCTCTAGCCAATTTAAATATTTATAATTTTTCAGGTATTTAAAATATATTAACGAAACTTTTTAGAAAACTTCTTTGTGTTCATTTGTATTTGAGCTAACGTACGCCAAACAGGGTTTCACATGTAAACCGTGATGTGAGGTTACGTCAAATGATTTTTTTTTGTTTCAAATACTTACCTCTTTTTTTTTTTTAATTGAAGATTGAATGACTGGAGTTGGCCTTATAAACAAACAAAGTGAATGTTTCGACGCGTAAAAAATTCTTTTTTAGTAAAGAAATATGGAATTTTGTAAAAATATGATAAGAGTGAAGTTTGACGGGTGCTGTTTATTTATTACTGGAGACAGTCCAGTGTAGCAGACAATTACAGTTGATTAAAAGGAATCCACCGTTACCGACACAAAACTAACCAAAAGAGGCGGCTAATTCAAAAATTGAAAATTAATTGAAGTGAAAATAAATATCGAATAAATAAGCCTGTATTGATTAAACTAAGTACAATTCAAAACAATATTTTCATTTAATGTTGAAAATTTTTAAATTTGTTGTTAATAAAAAGTAACGCATTTTAAAAAAATGATGAGCATTTTTTTTTTAATATCATCACGCAAATTGGATTTAGAATTAAATTTTCCAATTTTTATATTTTAGTTAATGTTTGTCTGTTTAATTGCATAGAATAAAATTTTATACAATAAAATAAATTTGAACTTTGATTAAACTAAATGTATAAATTGATTTCAAAAAATTAATATTATTCTAACATATATTTCATGTCCAATATATTCATCTTTCATCGCCAACAATATTTTATTTAATAAAATTATTTTATTTTTTGTGTTAAATTTAATTCTTTGTTTTGAAAGTTTTAACATGAAAATTAAAAAGAAGGAATCAAAAAAATGTATTAAAATTAAAAAATTTCAAATGATTATTATTAAAACAAATATTTTAAAAATACCTGACGAATTTAATTTCATTAACTTCTTGTACAAGTAATAAAAATTTTAAGTTAATATTAGTATAATAATTATTGTTTTTTCAACATTATTAAAACAAAATTCATTAATTCAAACCTAAAAATGGTAATTTTTGAAAATATAAAATTTTAATTGATTTGAATAAAATAATTAAAACAAACTTTCTTATGATTTGCAACAGTTTTTATTCTAAAAACTATTAAAATTTTCAGATTTAATATACATTTTTTCCAATAATATTAATAATTAATTACTTTATTAATAATAATTATTACTTGCTTTATTTGTAATTTATATTTAATTTATTGTTTTGATTAAACTAGTTAATGTGAGAGTAGTAAAATTAGTTTTATTAATATTTACTAGAACGTACTTTTAACGTAGACAAGTGTATTATTAAAATTTTAAAACTTTTATTGATACACATTATTTTGGAACTAATTTATATATTCTGTTTAATCAAAGTATATAAAAATAATATTTATTTCCTTTACTCAAATAAAAAGATACTCGTTAACTGAAATATAAAAATTTGAAAATATAGTTTCACAAACAATTTGAGTAATGATATTGAAGAAGAAAAAAATACTTTTCATATTTCTAGAATAAATTACCTTTTATTAATAACAAAAACTTCAGTTTCAACATTATATTCAAATATTGTTTTCAATTATATACTTTTATTGAAATAGGCTTATTTATATTATATTAATTTTCAACTTTTGAATTTACCGCTTCATTTAGTTAGTTTTGTGTCAGTCACGGTGGACCCCTTTTAACCTACCGCAATTTTCTGCTAGACTGTCTTCAATAGTTAATAAGCCGCACCTGTCACATTTTACTTTTATCATATTTTTACAAAATTTAATATTTCCTTTCTGAAAATAACTTTTTTACGCGTCGGAATATTTACTTTGTTGATTTATATGGCTTACTCCAGTCATTCAATCTTCAATTCATAAAAAGAAGGTTAGTATTTGACACAAACAGAAATCATTTTGGCGTAACCTCAGATTACGTTTCTGTGCGAAACAGTGTTTGGCGTCAGTTAGCCCAAATACAAAACGCTTACGCCAAATATTTTTTTCATTTACTGAGTAATTAAAAATTAGTTATATTTAGTAATTGCATTTTCCCATCAGTGTATACTCAACGTCAAACTATATCCGATGGTTAAACTCGAGTTTAGCAGCCGCTTACTGAAGTTGGCTACTAAAGATGTCACGTGACCACAGGGCGCGAACCTAACATGACGCGCGAAAATTTAATTATGTAATTTAGAACTTATTGTTTAATACTTCAAACTTATTAAGTTCTTTTAGATTTTAAGACGACTTTATATATTATAATACACTAAAAGAAGAATTATTTTATATTATTTTACATATTAAGAAGGAAAATAATAACTTCTAAATTACATAATTGAATTTTCGCGCGTCATGTTAGGTTGGCGTCCTGTGGTCACGTGACATCTTCTGTAGCCAACTTCAGTAAGTGGCTACTAAACTCGAGTTTAACCCAGACTTAATGATAAAATTCCACATGTAATGAACTTTGTACAAAAGTTTTACACTACAATTTAGGCAATTACTTTTTTCTGTGGGTGCTTGTAGGAAGTTTTGAAAAAACCTAAGGCACACTTTTGATCTGAAGTGTTTGACTAAAAGGGAAATTGTAGACGATGCGTATTACCGGGAGGGTAATGCGTGACGAGCTCATTAATTATTTCAACGAGTCGTGGTTAATGCTTCCACCACCGGTGTTACTGGATTGCAAACCTGGTCACTTGGCAGCTGTTTTACCTATTTGCTTAACACGCCTCGGCCATAAATAATTTTGCAATGCTATTATTACGATACCCCGCCTATTACACCTACTTCCCATATTACATTAGAAGCCACGGAGCCTGAGACTGGTACCGAATACCTCTGATGTATCCTGTTAACCTTAATTTGCCTAGACACTATCCAATTGCTACGGAAATCTAAGCAGACTAACATATATTTTCACCCTCCTCAAGTGCAAATCATAATCCGATTATCACAGCTTTAATTTCCATAAACCGGTTTTATGAATGCTTATGCACTCCTGTTTTCCTTTTTTTTTTTTGTTTTTTAAAACAATTCCGCCGAGGTGAAAAGAAAAATGTAACAGTGTCAGCGAAATTGCAATTAAACAGATAAAATGTCTAATTAAAAAGCAAGATGTATTATGATGTGGAGAACAAATGCGTAATTGTTTAAGAAGTTATAATTAAGATGTCTGAGTGTAGAATGAAACAATTATCTTGTGGAAGATAGCTAAACCGATGTTACGAATGAGTGACTTGAACGCATTACAGGGAGTGTTGTGCGTTGTGAGTTATATATATGTATATATTTATGCCGCTATGGAAGTCCGATATGGACCATTAATTTCAGTATTTATGGTCACCGTAAGGAACCTTCGCAGAAAAGCATCTGTGTACTTAAGAGGTGTTGCTTTTTGTGCTGGGTAAATAAATATTGACAGAACAGGTCTAATTAAAATTAATAAGTTTCGCGAATTTTGTCAAGTCCCAAAGTACCCGCTTTAATGGCCAAAATTCTCTTCAGATTATTTATTGCTCTCGACAAGATTAGATAAAATATAATTTTTATTTATTTGATGATGAGAGACGAGTAATGAAAGGCTCTTTTGTTTGGGTCATAGCTTTATCAAAATAAATTTTAGTTTTAGATATCTGAAGTTCCATCCCAAAGGGAACTATGAAATATGAATTTAATAATTTTTTATGTTGGATGAAATACCTCAATTGATACCGGATAATAAATTGAAGTTTGTGGATTAAAACTTTGCTGTATTATTTATTCCTGTTCCTTGGCCTATTGAACATAGAAACACTTAAAGATGTTCTAGGGTCAAAAGAGGTGAAATTTTTATTTGTTACGGTTCTGCATCTCATGGGTTGTATCTGAATAGTTTATGATAAAAATAATATGAAGCTTACCAAGTTTTCAGCGAAAATCTAAAATAAAGGGCCGATATAATTTTACCTCACTAATTTTTTATGGCCTTGGAGACCAATATTAATATACAAATATTACTTGAAAATGCTCAATTTTTAAAATAACAAAAAAAAGTAAAACATTACAATGAAGGTCCAAATTTACATAAACACTTCTGCTTCACACTTTAATAAATTGTTATAAAATTTTTAAATAATGTTTCTTTATTTTTGGAAACTTTCGATTTTTCAAAAAAAATTGATATTGTAACGTTTCGTAAATTTTCAACAATACCAGTTTGAAGAGCAAGCGTCGACTGGCTCTGCCAAAAGAACTACCTTCTGTTGGTACCTCAAAGTTTTTGCCCTTTCTGGTCCGAACCCCGTTTATCGACTTTTTAGAAATGGAGCAAAATTCAAAATTCCCCTCGGTTATGCTAACCCAGTCCGTATCCTGAGGGTTAACCCAAGAATGTAAGAAGGTTGTGAAATGATCTTCTGTTTTTGTATAAAATGATAAGTGGTATTGTTAATTATCCTTATTAGTTTTTCCGCCCTGATGAGACTTTTACCCAATAATTCATTGCCCTATATTTCAATGTTTGATTAGATTTAACTTTAGCTTTGCAAATAACTTATCTCTAAGTGGTTATGTACTAACTCCAAATGCATCAGGTAGTCTTCTTTGCAACAAAACTAAAAATCATACAGAACGATTCACACAACCAGTCGGATTTTAGCGAATCGTTACCAATATTGAATAAAGTATTTAATTTCTCCCTCTTTTCATTCAAGTGGTGCCAAAAATCATCTGTTTCGGGTTAAATTTCCAAGATCTGATCAGCTGGTTAGTTTCGTAGAAATCGCAGGTGCGAGGCCGTTAAAAGGGTGAGACTCGTTATTTGTTTGATGCGAGAAAACGGGTGTAGTTACATACAGTAATGCAGACCGATGCGGATATTAAAGAGGCGGCTCATTTACAGCAATAATGAATGCGCTATTAATAGTCCATGCGAGCCGAGGGAGAAGGAATAGCTGGTACAAACAGATACCTACGTGTTCACCACGTCGACGTGCATTTCACCGATGAGAGGAGAACGAGAGAAGGGTGGACATGGACACCGAACAGTGAACACTGAGCGTTACTTTGAACAGTGAACAGTGTAGAAGGCAAGTCGGAGCTTAATGACTGAACCGGGCACACCGTTATCGCTTTCCTCCCGATGTAGCACGTCGCTACCGAGGCAGACTTTTTAATAAATAGTTCTCGCTGTCTGGATATGCTGCTGCTTGCATATCGCCAACCAACACCTCGCTGCTTCTTTTGTAACAAATAGGATTTTTCCTCCACTATTATTTTGTAACAAGGCAGCACGCTTCGTCTGCTTTTTCTGGAAAACTGTTTTTCAACATTGAGAAAAGAAGCCTCTGACCAAATTGTAGTTGTTAGAATAAATTATTAAATGCAACGATACTCATAAAGACTTACATAGACTTGGATTTACATTACAACTTTAAGTTTATAATTCTGGGACTTAGACCTCTGGGACCAAGGATATGTCCAGTGTTATTAAAAAAAAATTGTGGAACCTTCTTTCCCTTTATACTGTTTTGATATTATTGAACCCTTAGGGTGCGGACTGGATTAGCGTAATCCAAGCCAATTTTGAATCTTGCGCCATTTCTAAACGAGTCAATGGGGGGATCGGACAGGAGGGGGAAAAAACTTTGAGATACCAACCGAAGCTAGCTCCTTTGACAGATTATTATTATTATTATTACAATTCATTAAAGTGTGAAGCAGAAGTGTTTATGTAAAATTGGACCTGGTTTGTAATGTTTTGAGAGGATTTTAGACACTATTGTTGACTGGTATGTATATATATACTTTTTGCAATGTATTAACAAACATTAGATTGAATATATTTATTCCAATGTTTCTTTTTTATATTCATTATTAAATTTTTTCCTACAGATGCCACGTTCGAGAATTGGGAGTGTAACTGCTCTAGAACAGCTTTATCGTGAGGTTGAAGAAGATCAGGAAGGAGCAACTGAGAAAGAAAATAATGCCAGCGACTCAGACGACGCCATTGACGAGGAAGCTATCACTTCGCATGATTCCAAGCCAATGTGCAGGGAGTATGTTGCAAAGATTTGCTGCAATTGCGCAAACTGAAATTCATTTTCTTTTTGTAATTTGACGATTTTTTAAAACCTTGTCAATTTTAAGATAAAAATTTTTTCTAATTCTAATTTTTCTTTTGGAATGAATTAAAAAACCGTTAACGCTATCTTAAAGATAAACTTTCTACCTTTCCCAAACCCGTATATAAAATGTTATTATCCTTTTGAACATAAATAGCAGCTTTAGAAAAGAAGGTTTTTTCATGAAAATTTTTGGACCTCTGTTTGTACAACTTATGTATAATTAAAAAAATAGCACAAATCTGCCTTGGTAAAGACTGTTAAAAAATTGGATTATGATTACAGATATTTGTTTAACGAAATGAGGTATAGCCACGTATGTTGCTAATTCATACATCTGTATTCATGTATTGTTACTTTGTACCCTTAACTATAAGCGGCAATAACTTATCAACAATGTTCCTGGCTTGAAGCCATTCCATAAATGTTCAAGTTTATTTCTTGGATAATATCAATCATAGATTTATCACTTACGCCTTCTCTGTTATAATTTATAAAACATAATTTATCGTAGTAAACACATTCCTCTACAAGATTTGATGAACAACGTTATTAAATTTGTTACAATTTTGAAGTCAATTTAATGCATCAGTCCCTTGGGCGTTATTAAAGTTTAAATAAGCCGTTAAGATTTTAGGTTGGTAGCTATATAGTTGTCAACATCATCAGTCCAAGAGTGTAACTATAGTTACATTATTCGACATGCCGCTTGCTTGGAAGTCATATTAAAATCCCTGCTTCTGTATTTTTGTATACACAAATTGTACTCGTAGCAGAATCAGTGAAATTATAATTCATCTCATATATACATGTAAATGTATGAGTGTGTTTACATCACCGCAGAATAATGAAAAAGCTTATATTCGTCTCTCAAAATATATAGTATGCAAATATATGACCCATTGACTATATCATGTTTACAATGGAAAAGCAAAAATTTGATCAGAAAATTGAAAAATTTTAAAAAACCAGTCAATAAAAAATTTTGAAAATCCAAAATAAACATTATTCGCCGTTTAATCAATTTGAAAGATAAGAGTGAATCAAACACTTTTCAATGAACAATTTTTTTACCAGCGCAATATTCAATTGACTATGTCCGTAAAGAAATAATTTGTCTCACTCACAGACAGAGTTCTCGATAAATTTCAATTTTCACACGCACTTGACACCTTCTCTTATCTATCGAATTTTTTCCTATCTATTCTTTCCCCCTCCTTGTCATTTTTCTTTGTTTATTTATCATTTTTTTCTTTTTCTTATATACATTTTCATCATCCTTCTTCTGTTTGGTTCAAACGCTCATTATCTTAAGACCGTCTTGGCTAAAAACGCCGGCACGCAGGGCACGCATGGGATTTCGTCTGTGGCTCATACCACATCGGGCGATCCACGATCTCATCGTGATTAATTGCTCCCTGTGTTCCGCCGACATCGATACGCCAACAATGTAATCGTATAACGGATCATTTTTTTTGCCATCTCTCCGTCTTCCTCGTCAACTTTAAGGTGTCAAAATCACCTTCCTCTTCCGTCCTCGTTAAAAAAAAAATTCTTTTTTGTGTAACGTAAATTAAATAATGGTGTGAATAATTCGGAATGTTAAAAATAAGAACTTGAGAAATTAATTACTGCTCGGTTATTAATTTCTAAACTGAAAAAAATTCTTATGAAAGATCTAATTATGTGGTTTGTTATTAGAGTGGAAATAAATTAAATAAGGTATTCTTTTTCAATCAACTTTTCAAATTGAATTTAATCTGGTAATAATCTTCTGGAATAGGGGAGAGTGAGCATCAGTGAATCCGTTTTTGTTATATATTAAAATTACCATGTTATGAATTTCGAGGATTTCTTTCGCTTCGGAATATAAATTTAATACACTTTTCAAGAAAATGCTTACATCAAATAAAAGTACTGCTAATTAATAGTTTAATAATATTTTCATTTCCACTTTGTGGATAAATTTCTTTTGATCCAGATTATGTATAAATTGTTGTTAAAGGCGACTAATTTATATTTACTATATTTTCCGAAATCAGAAAAACAATTTGTTCTCTATTTTGAGGTTATGTTCACCAAATTTTCCCCTTAGGGTAAATGTACCACTTAATGCGGTGTTAAATCAAAGTCCGGTAAAAGAAATTGAAAAGAAATATAAATATAATTAAAAGATAAATATTTGGCTGGTTTTAAATGCATAATTGTTTAATACTGTTTAAACCCACTAATTGAAATATAAAAAAAAATTATATGTTTCTAGAAATAACCAATTTATAAAAAAATACGCTGTGCTGGTATAACTAGGAGGCTGCATGAATTACTGTGCGTCAATTACTGAGGTAAGAAAAACGTGAATTTGGAGGTTAGGTTGCCTCTGTGTCAGCAGTAATAAAAACACAAAGATGTTCCAATTACTGCGGTAAGTTGTAATTTAAACTTGAAAAATTAAATCATTAATAACTGAAATATACATTTTTATTGTCAATTGTATCAAGTAAGGTTTTAAATAATTTTTTCAATCAAATTGAATTAACTGTATAGTCTTGAATAGTGCATAATATCTTTTTTCAAAAAGCTGCAGTAATTGGGGCATTCGCAGTAATAGATACCTTTACCCTCTATCATAAAATTATATCTAGAAAACCTAACCTCAAATTGGTGATAAAATGTGCTAATTCTAAAAGAATGTTGAATTTTTTGTCAAATTTATTTCAAATTACATTGAACATTGAATAAATGATTTTCAGACGGAGGATGTTATTTTAATACAAAATAATAAATATTCATTTGTATAATAACAATGAATAATATAACAAAACATTTTTATCGAAATGAATGGAAATAATTGGATTGTTGTTTCCTTAAAAGTGCCTGCGGTGCATTTTGAAATCACAGCATGTAACAAACTCGAAATTGTGAAAATGGGATTGAGAATTGTGTTAAAGTTGTACAAGTGGATTTGGCATGGCGATCGAATTCCATCCAGATTATGCTCTCGATGATAAATGAACACTGTTGATGTGCGGTATAACTCAACGCTTTCATTCGGCACTTTGTACATCCACTTGACAGGACTACTTATATTTTTTATCGCTTAGTACACAACTCTAAACGCAGCTCTTTACCTAAGTACTTTTTTGCCATTATATTACTTGACGTCTTAAAAAATTAGAATCGCTTGAAAAGTAAGAAAAAAAACGTTACTTTAAAGTGTACAAGATCCAGATTCTACAAATGCGAAATATTGTCAATTTTCATAATAATTATCATAATTACATGGTTTTAAATTTTCTTTTATTTGTTGTTATAATTGTTAAATTAGAAAATAAAAGGGTTCAACCATACCTAAAATTTCAAAGTTGACCCCTAGTTCTTTGAATTTGATGAAACTTGGAAAAAGTGTAAATAAATACATGAACAAGAAAATTCTAAAATCGATTTTTAACATTTTTCAATTTTTTTTGGATTTACATGTGTTTAAAATTTTTAAATCGTCATAACTCTGACAATAATTATTGAATTTTATTGACTTTTCCAGGAATTATTTATTATTTGACAACATTTCAAAAAAATTCTGACTAAAAAAATTTTGTTTATTTAACATTAAAGAAAAATAATTGACTTCTTATTATAAATAAACTTTAAATACATTTTTCATTGAAAAACATATTTTTTCTTAGTCTGATTTTTTTCGGATGTTGTCATTGATATAGTTATTCTGTGTTCTTGAAATAATTTTTCTCAAATTGCAAAAATTAATAAAGTATAAGATACAAATTTAAGTGACATAATTTGTAAATATAAATTTTTAAAATATTTTTCAGAAAGCAATTTTAGGCTTGTTTATGTTTTTAATATTTAATTAAATGAAAATAATTAATTTCTTTTATAAAAAGGGTTAATTTTATCAATTGTAATTAACTTTCGAGTAATATTTAATTTCGAGTAATTATTTCATAGACTAATTAAATAAAATTTATTTGGCATTGATCATTCATATAAAATTTATACGCTTTGGTCTTCAATTCTCCAAATTAAGGGTTTCCCAAACAAATGAGTTTTTAATTGCGATTCTGTTTATTAATTGACTCGTAATGCTTCGTTTTTTGATTGCTAAATTATTTTTTGATTATTCTAATTACATAGTATTAAACTTTAATAAGTTTTTAAAGGCTGCAAATATTGTCTAAATGATATTTAAAATAACTTCTTATAGTGCGATTTTAGCATAATTTTTATTTTTACTAAGTATAATACTACATCCCAAAAAAATATTTTTTATGGACGGGGTCCGAAACTTTTCTATCTGTCCGTCCATCTGTCCGTCGCATAGCAATTTGTGCATTACTAGTTATGGACTATAGAAAGAGCGAGAGAGACAGAGAGAGAGAGAGAGAGAGAGAGAGAGTAAAGGGGAGGGAGATCACAACAATAGATAATTGGTACACTTAGCCTAGTTCCTCAAATAATTAGCCAAAATTTAAAAAAAGATTGTTTTTCAAATTTTCGCATTAAAAAGTTTAAAAGGAACAAAGTGACTAAAAACCAGCTGAATAATTTCGAGAGCGAGTTATTTATAGGATCTAAAAGTATCAAGAGTCTGAAACAATAAGCGAGTATATTTTCTAAATTTGGAGTGACAAGATCGATGGTACATTGACGATCAAAACGCGCGGTTAACCTGGTCACGTGTCAGTCAGTCATTCAACTTACAAGCTAGTCAGCTCAAGTCGGTTAGACGTTCGGACGTTAGTGGCTGGCTTTGTATAGGATCCCAATGCGAATACAAGAACTGTGCGTTCTATTAAGAGCAAAGCTTGAAAACTTTCGTTTAGAAGACGACAAGTGACATCGAGATGGCAGACACGACATGGCCCTGCGCTTAAAGTCAGCCTCCAGACCTGCTCTACATGTACAAATGCTCCCATTGCCCTCCGTCTTTCTTCTCTTCGGAAGAAACATGTCACAGATACCCCGCATTTTTAAACAACAACTTTTATCCATTTCAACATCAGTCCATTTCTCGAACTCGAAAATCTTTTTATCTCGTTCAACTTTCACTTTTTCTGACTTATTTCCCAAAGAAAAGAATTCATCGCTAAAATTATTTTAGGACTGGCAATTTGTATTAGTATTCTAAGAATACACCTAATATTTCATCAGTAAATTTTGTATTTTACTAATTGAGTAATTACAAATTTGTTAATAAATATTGAAAGCTGTTCATTAAATAATAGAGTACTCCTATTGCTAAATTACTATCAACCATAACAAAGGTTCCTGGAGTTACAAAATCAAAAGTCAAGTCTTAACCGATAAGAAATGATGTTTAGTAGTTGCCTGAAGCTGTTTTGTAAATTCATTAATTTCATTCCGGCGAAAGTTCAACTTGGAGTTGGTTGGTGCATTGTGGACAGGACGAGGTTGTCTCACGGTTGAAAGCAACCACAGCTGACTCTTGCATTCCCGGACTGTATAAATTTTCCATGTGTTTGTCTATAAGTGCATATGTACATTTATTATACATGTAGAAAGAAGTCTTTACTTGTTGAAGTACTCACGCCTCGGGAGCAAGTTTTATAAACGTATATGTAGACTTATCTGACACCCCCGAACCCCCAGAACATATCTGAATGGTTATCTGATATAAGCTCGCCGTCTTATCGACTTTCTCCATCTCCTTGACCGATCGGGTCATGACGACACCGAGCAAGATTTCAAATTTCGCGCCCATCTGTCGATTGATTTATTGTCGTCAAATTTTAAGATGTTAATGAATTTTTAGGACAAAATACCTATTAGAAGCGAAACAGCATCTCCTTTTCTTCATATAAGCATTTACTTGTTTAGCTTACGCACTTTATGTTTAACATATATCCCTTATAACCAAAGGATATCCTTCTAAAAATATCATTGGTCATCTTTAACCCTCAGAGTATGGACTGGGTTAGCGTTACTCAGGCGAATTTTGAATGTTGCGCCATTTCTAAACGAGTCGATGGAGGAGGCTTAGACCGGAGGAGAAAATATTACAATTTATTAAATTGTGAAGCAGAAGTGTTTATGTAAGAATGGACCTTCTTTGTAATTTTTTCAAAGAATTTTGGATACTATTGTTGACTGGTATATCCATCAGACATACTTAGGATATCGAGGGATATTTTCTGGATATCCGGAGAGTATTCGCTGATGCATCAGAGATGCATCTAGATGTTTAGCATAGGTATCTAGTTGTTTAAAATAAGCATTAAGATGTTTAGCAGAATAATCAAAATGCTACCATTGGGATATTTGTCATAAGGAACAAAATGTCTACCATTAGCATTTGGACATTTAGTATTTAGACATCCGAAGAGTATATGGATACTGATGTAATGCAAAATTTTAACATTTAAATATTGTTGTAAAACACCTTAAACAAACTCATTGTTTAGGATAAGTGTTTAGATGTGTACAACAAGTGTTTGGATATTCAGTATTGGGCATCTAGATACTATTATAAATTAATATTGATATGATAAACTATAACGTTTACTCGCTTATGTTAAATGACTAGGCTTATTGTTAGATACTTGTCCTTACGTTTGACATTAGCAGTTGTAAGTTGTTAAGAATAACCATAAGAATGTTCACTTCACCAACAGTATCTATTGATGTTTAGCATAAGCTTAAAAATAAGCATCAAGATAGGTTTACCATATTTAGATTTTTAGCCTATAGATTTAGAAGTACTTATCCTTAACAATGATATGGTCTATAAAGTGTTAAACAAGAGAATGTAGATGTTACAATTTTAATCAGAATATCTATTAAAGTGTCGGAATGTCTACAGGCTAAATGTCCAAATACTTGTGATAGACTTGCTCCATGTGCTTAACAATACATATGGTAAGATTTTGATGTTTATGCTAAACATCTTAAAGCTTATCTTAAACAACTGGATACTTATACTAAACATCTAGGTCCATATGCTTAACATGTAGATTGTAGTGTAGATCCTTATACCAAACATCCAGACTCTCTTGTCACAAATATTATTATTGACCATCGCTAAAATTTTTGTATAGTCATCTTCATCATCAGATCAAAAGTTGCTAAATTTGAACAATAGGATCAGTTTGACAACATTTAAAGTAGTTTTAAGTTTGACAACCACTATAAACTTAGATACTTGTACGTACCCACTTATGTTTATCATTATCATTTATAATTATAAGTGATTAAAAATAATCATCAATATGTTTATCACAATATATTTACCAAACCCATTTGGATCTTTAGTATATCTCATCATTTAGATATGCCAATGTTAAACATCTTAAAAAGTCCATTACAAATTCCATAATTGCAATTTCCTATTAGAAATAGAAAAGATCTCGTGATAGGGTGCATCAGTATTAATTCGATATCGAAAGTTGTATCTAAAGAACTCGACTCCTTGGTGTATAACTTCCGAGTAGACTCGAATCCACGACGCATTGACATCACCGACAAAGCTCCAGATCATAAATAACCCAAGCAGTTTACCAAAGCTATTATACAATTATGATTACATCTTGTGACCTAGGTGGTCTCTCGCATCACGAGCCCACCTCGAGAAATTTGCTCTTAAGAGTTTAACACGATTCGAGGATCGTCTTGTCTTAGTTTCAGATCATCAGATCTGCCCGATGTTCGTTTCCTTCCCCCTTTGTTCGTGGCAGTCGTTTCCACCCCAAACCCCAGTTTGATTACCTCGAGTGGGTCGAAGCAACATTCGTGCCATTTCTGTTCGTGCTCCAAGCTCCTATTCCTCTTATTCACGCGATGCCCCCTAAGTATCTTCCAAATCCAAGTAATAGCCAGTTATCACAATCCGGGTCACGTGACAACTACTTCTAACCAATCAATCTACAATTTCTGCAAATCTTCTACTAAAGATTCATCAATTTTGTGGCACTCGAGGCACAGTTTCTGTACTTGAAATTCTAATGAAATCATTTATATAAAAATATTATAAAAATATCATGTGCATCCAAATTAATTTACAATCATCAACAGTTAAGTTGGTTTTAATTTATGATTCGACAGAGAACATTTTGTTGAATTAAATCCTCTAAAAATTCCGAGAACATTAGTTTAAAGAGGCAACAATGATAGAGGCAATTAGTAGCCAATTTCTGAAATTTGTTTCTGGTTAGGAGGCTGACATTTATTCTCATGACAACGGAACCCTGAATTCGTAACGTCAAGTTTCGAGTGTTCTCGAATCGGACAAAGTGCTAATACTCGAAGACGACACGAACGTGTGTCTCTGGCTTGAGGCCAGTCACAAGAAGAGTGCTCTCTTTCGCCAAAAATTGCGGTCCATGGGCAATTTAATTTTACCTAGGCATGTTTTACGTCATTCAGATCCGTACCCTGATTTGTGACTTTTTCGTATTACCGCAGCTGCTTTCCATCCTGGCCAAAAATTGACAAAACATTCTGACGATAATTTCGAAAGAACTTATTCATGGCACAGGTGTGTTACAGATTTCTTATTTCCGCTGAGTCGAAATCGAAATCTTATTTTTTAAGTTGGTAAATACTATACAAATTATGAGAGAGTCTAAGTAGGTCGTTAATTCAATATTACCACATTCGCTCCTTCAAATATCGTTTCTACTTATTAAAAATATTATTTTCTACCTAACATTAGAAACATTTTTAAAATGGTTCTGTATTTTAAAAATTATTTCCACACCTTGCTTTCATGCATGAATGACAGTGACACATTGACAATGGACAAAACCCTAAAATTCAAAGATTCTTGAGGTGGGAGGCTTTAATTGAATTTAGGTTCGCAGGATTATTGTGAAGCGTTTAAAGTGGCCAGAAACAAACCTATTTGCGTCAGAGAGCTTTCTACGGAGATAACAAATGATCTTGGAGCACACCGCACAAACTTCGGCATAAAAGCTTCGGTGAGAGCTGAGGCGCCCTTTTCCTTTTTCCCCCTCACTCTCTTTTCGCTACTTCTCACCCCGTCCGCTTCCATCAGCATTCGGATAGAAAAGCTATAATTTTTGAATCTATTTATAACTGTCCAACCCACAGAATAACGATTCCGATGCCACTGCTCTCAGAGTATTGACCTCATTTTAAATTTATCAATTTTTATCTCCATTTAACAGAAAAAAATAAAAGAAAAAACGCTCCAGATTTCAGTTTCAATATAAATTTTCTATGAAATGTCAAAACTTTCGTAAAGTAAATCAGGTTTTTGATATGAAGGAAGTGAATTATCACACGGCATAATACAGGTTAAACCTTATTAATTTATTAATCAATCCAGTATCTATCTGGGCAAATTTTTTTTTTAATATTCTAAAACGCTATGGATCATCATTTAATATTTTAAATTTTGTTCAAGTTTATAGAAAATTTTTGGTTATTTATCAACAATGTGTGTATCTGTATTAGTATAAAGAACTTGCAGAAGAATCTCTGTATTGGAATAAAAGGATGGTTGAGAAGAGTAGAAAGAAGGTTATGCGATGGAATGAATCTTTTTGGATCGAAGAGGAATGAGAATAGAGAGCGCGTGTTTCCATCCATCACATGGTGGTCCGATCGGCCGACACACGTGACTCAAGCGTACCAACAATCTCAGAATGCATTACCATGTCAGAGATGCACACGTTTCTCTATCTTCGGACATCGGCTTCATGTATAACATCCAACAGATCGCATCTAATTTTCACTTTGTTCCTCGAATTAGAGGTTCAATGACTCATTCAATTTATCATACATACTAGAACAATCATCACAGATTTCATCTCATTACCGCTTCTCAGAAAAATTATTCAATCATCTTCATTCGTCCAAGAAATCACCAATAATGTTCATCATTGACATTTGCAACAAAATTCGCTTTATTTAATAAATTTAAAGTCAGATAGTATCTAATTTCATCTACTCTTATCCTATGTAAAAATCAGGCAACTATAAGCCCGTTACGCAAATAACTGTTACGCAGTTTAAGATTGTTCGTCCGTTACGAGAGAGAGACAAAGACAGTAGGTAGCTTATAGATAACAAAAATAGGTATAGTGGGATGGTAGGTAACTTGAGATCCTATATAAAAATCAGCCAGCTATAGGCCTGTTACGCTTTTTAGCTGTTCGTCCGTTACGACATAGAGAGACAAAGATTGTAGGTAGCTTAAGACAGAGAGATAAGAAAGGTAGGTACACTGGGATAGCAGGTAGCCTGATATAATTTATTGGATATAAATAAAACTTTCAGTAAAATTGAGAAAGATGAAAAATATTATTAGTATCTTTTTTGGACGTGTCATCCTTAGAAATGCAGAAAGTGATTTGACGCGCGTAGGAAGTTCTAGTAGATTTAAAATCTATGACCTTAGCAAATAGCTTTTAAATAACAATATTCACAGTAAATTTTACTCAAATAGTGATCAAAAGTCGACTTCATTTACATCCGTACGGGTTGGACCTTCAATCTTGTCGATGGAATTTCAGTTAAAAATGTAGTAAATTCTGGTTTCGCACGACGTTTAAATCCGAGAGATTGTAAGAAATCAAGGACGATGTGGAGATGTAGACACATGGAACGGGAACAACTTCATTCTGTAGGTGGTGCACAGTGCAAAGTGCTCGATGTAGGGGCGGATCCGAATGTACCCCAGCGACCTCGGGCCATAAATAAATGCTCGCGCGAGGCTTATGTACGTACATGCAACCTATGCTTCTTCTAAGAGGTTCCCGAGTGTGGTAACTAGGAGGAACGCACTGGACGATCAAAACGGACAGCTTTCTGAGAGGAACGACCTAACCTTAAACATAGGTATCGCATGATTCATAGGAAACAACAACCAGGCACAAAGCTCCATTAAAAAAACTTTACCAAACTGTTGGAAAAACAACGATAATAATTCAGCCAAAAAATAATCAGCCTTCTTTTAGATACAATCTGTAGATCTTCTCTTTAAATTTTAAATTTAAATCTAATCGGCTTGTGCCTTCGTGTCTACTGTGTATGTTCAGAAGTGGGGCAACAATTTACGAATTCTGGAAAATTTTGTCGTCGATAGATTGAGGTAACGATTTTCACTCGATCTTCGTTCCTCCATGGAAGCATTGACGCCACATTCCTGGGTACTGGCCAGTGACACGATCAGGTGATTTTGAATATAAAATAAATTAAATAATAATTTCACTTGATTGGGAAAAATTTTATTTTTTTATGATATTTCATTGTAATTGTGTAGTCTGGCGTTTTAGATAATTTAAAGTAAGGCAAAGAATAGAAAAAGGCAAATAAAGATCGGGCCCGAATTAGTTTAAGCAAAATTGATGATAGATTTCGAATTCAATTTAAGATTTTTGCAATTATCTTAATAAATATTGAAAATTGTGAAAATAATTTTTCACAAAAGTTACAGCCCTTCTAAAAATACACATTTTCTATTTAACGCATTTTTTTGTATCTTTAATTGTTTTTGTAAAAATTGATATTGAAGTTGCTCGTGCAGCGCGAAGAGCCGAGCGGTGAAGACAAGGCTAGGAGCGACCGTCTAGGCAGGGGCGACTAGTCTTATTTTAGGCCCCTTCTGATATTAATGAAACTTAAAATACTTACGTATTTTCACGGGTTGATTAGGAATATAACAGTGGAAATTGTCGCAAATTTAATATCGTCAAAACCATCTTATCAAAATGCACAAGTATGTTAAGTTTCAAAAAAATCTCGGGTAATCATTATTCTGAAGTACATCCACCAATTTTTCCTACATTTGATTGAAAGAGAACAATTGATGCCTACATTATTGGTTTTTTAAATTTAAATTTACCCTAATAAGTTAAACAAAGTACCGCTCCTACACTAAGAAAACTGAATTTTAATTTTAATAGATGACATATTTTTCTTTCTCACAAGTGGTAAAAAGACTGTTACTTTAGATAAGTTTTGTCTATAGTACAGTTATTACAAATAAAACAATTTTTAACGACTTCTCAATGCGCAAAAACTATGGTTCAAGTTTTAAAATCTCTTTATGGAAATGATAATATTAAGTGTTCGCGGTGGCCTCAATGCGAATGAATCGATCCACACGCACGTGTACGTCCATTTATGTTTTCGTAGGACCTTACGCTGAATGTTGTGTGTATACATGTGCGTATAACTGTGGCACATAGTCGCAGCTGACTGTATTGTTACGTTGAAGGTAAGTCATTAATTTTCCTGCACCGGGAACAAGCTTCGTGTGTGTACTCCTCTATTCGTATGAGAATATTTGCCCACATCACTATTTATACTCACTCAACTGGTGTCCACTGTCAATTGACAGTTCACTCTTATCTCATATCAAATCATAACCCATTCCTACAACTACTTTTATCCAACTTGAATACACGCTTGATCGAATCGAGCTCTTTTATTAAATCCCATGTCTGTACTTCCGAATAATAGGTACCCCGGATTTTTTTGAAACTTGGTATACCTACATATTTTGATCAGGGCCGTGGAGTCAGCTCAGGCCCCGAGGAAAATTGGCTTATACAAAATTTTAATGTAACCTTCTATAAATATTTTTTTTAGTAGGCAATTTTTTAAGGCGGGTCCCAATGAAACCCGGGGTACAATTGTCGGGCCTGATTTCGATACACTGATTATAGAAACTGTATTGAAAATTGGCGATTATTTCATTTTTATGATGAAAATCCTAAAAAAAAAACTTGTCAAAATTCAGATTTTTGCAATTATCTCAATAAATCGTGAAAACTTAAGATATTGTTTTTAACAAAAGTTATAGGTTTTCTGAAAACACACATTTTCTGTTCAATGCATTTTTTTGATATTTTTAATAGTTTTTGAGAAAATTGATAGTGAAGTTGCTCGTGAGTCACCTAGACGGTCGCTTCTGCCTCCTGTTCGCCGCTCGGCTCTTCGCGCTGCACGAGCAACTTCAATATCGATTCTTTCGAAAACAGTTAAAGATTTTAAAAAATGCGTAAAACAGAAAATGTGTACTTTTAGAAGGGCTATAACTTTCGTAAAATACAATTTTCAAATTTTGTAGGATCTATTGAGATTTTTGCAAAAAAACTAAATTTTTACGGATTTTTTAAGGTTCTCATCATCATATTGAATTCGCTAATTTTCATTACGATTTTCGTAATCAGCGCGTCAAAATACGTAGTTATACTAAGTTTTAAAAAATCGGGAGTAGTCAATATTCGGAAGTTTATCTCTTTTAATTGATAAATAAGACATTCTGATGGTATTTTTGTTAAAATTGTAATTTTGTTAAGCGACAATAGAAGTCAGATAAAAAATACAATTTTTCAGATGGTGGATCTGCGGAAATACGATTAAATCGGTCCTCGTGGTACATTTTAATAGCGTGACGTAAGTGCATCGAATCGTTCATCCCACATGTAATTTATTTACAGTATATATGAAACTCGAATGCTGATATTATATCACGTAAAAGTATTCTCTGTTGCACGTGACTCGCCTACATTTTCTTCGAGATCTTGTTGATTACACGGTCCTAGAATTATGTTGATTACACTTGCTACCGGTCTTTGGAGCAATTACCTTGGTAAATGCCATGCACTTTCCGAGAAGAAATGCTTTTTAATTTCTCAATTGACACATCATAAATTCTGCATTATTATACGTTATTTCTGCAATAATAAACGCTATCGGTCAAAATTGTGGGACCACTCACAAAAATGGGATTAAAAACATGAGCGTCTTAAAATATTGATAACTCTATCAGATATTAGCGAAATGAAATTTTTCATAGACCATTGGAAAGCTTATAAAATTTGCCGTTAAATGGCCTTATTTAAAAGGTTTGTTGGTTAATAGAAATGGAGATTGAACGTGATATAGACAGGTGGTTTTTCCGTTTTTTGTGAATTTTCATTGTTCATGTTTGGTGGACTGCATTTTCTAGAAAAGTAATTAGAAATTTTTAAAATTAAGAAAAATAAAATCTTGAATTTTTAACTTCAAAATAAGCCAAAGAAAATGAAAATATCTTGATTGGTTTAAAAGTTATAAGTAAATGTGTATAAAGAACAAAGGCAATAATTCCTATATTTCCTCCCCTCTCCGTCTGTCACCAGTAGAATCGTTGCGTTTTTAGTAACGTACATTTACTTATAACTTTTGAACCAGGCCAGATATTTTAATTTTCTTTGGCTTATCTTAAAGTTAAAAGTTTAAGGTTTTATTTTGCTTAGTTTCAAAATTTCCCAATTACTTTTCTAGAAAATGGACCCCATCAAACTTGAACAATGAAAGTTTACAAAAAACAAAAAATTCACGTGTCTTTATCACATTGAATCTCCGTTTCTATTAAAAAATTTCATTTTGCTAAAATCTGACAGAGTTATCAACATTTTAAGACGGTAATGTTTTTAATCCCATATTTGTAAGTGGTCACACAATTTTGTCTGGTAGTGTTTTCCTTCAAAATGGCCTATGGAAAGTTTGTACTTACTGAGAGAAAACTTCAAATATTTTTGACAACATTCTCAATAAAGTAGCACCATATCCGAGCTTTCAGGTAGATTGTAATCATTTATTATAAATTTTTCTCAATGTCTTTAATCATACACGTACATGCTAATTGTAATGGTTTACTAATTTGCTAACTAATTGAATAATATTATCAAATTACCTTGCAAATTAGTAAGCCATAAATCAACAATGATCAAACGATTAAAAGTGAATGTCTTTAAAATGACTCGCATAAATCAAATAATTTTTCGCGGAACCGCTTAGTGATATTTTTCTAATACAATTATGAAACAAGAAACGACAATGACTGTTTTTCATTCGTGACTCATTGAATAAAACTGCCTCTTTAAAAAAAAATCTCCATTCTCCGACGGTGTTTGATGAATCTCACACTCCGCTTGACGGGTATTTATTATCGCAACTATGTATGCTTACAGATTATTTGTTTGAGCTAATGGATACAGGTGGCATGGCATTTCAGAAGCATTATTAAATATTCCTTCATTACGTACTCACGAGAGCGAAATAGGTACGGGGTCGAATTGTGAGAATATGCTTATAATAACACGACAATTATTTCACACGTCACACTCTCTTAACTGATTTTTAATCACTATCACCAGTTCTTTCTTTTCCGGTTATTAACCGAGGAATATTTTATCTCTTTCACTCGATTATGATTCTCTTATCACGGTAAGTTTAAACCGATTATTATGAAAAGGCAAAACAACCAAGATTTTTTCTTTGAGATGTATTCTACTCTCAAAATCTGAATTATTGAAATTTTCGAAAATTTGGTCAGTAATTTGAATTTTTACTGACAATCAGCGACGTCCATTGAAGTTTGCTTCTGCGCATCGTACACGCGCATACACTTTAGCCCATTTTAGTCAGAACGACGTTTCGAGGATTTTGTATGTTTGCCGCAGTGATTTGTAAAACATTTTGATAAATATTTTGTATTTGCATTATTTGTAAGGTTAAAGTATTACGTATTACAAACAATTCTATTTAACAAATATATAATATGTATCTTAAAAGAATGTTTGTGGTATTTAAAAACTGCATGCTTTATAACATAACCTCAAATTTGTAATGTGTTTAATTATATTTCTGTTTGTAAAAAGTAAAGTTTATGTTGAACTTTGATTTAGATTAACTGGATCAAGTATAAACATCTTTCAGAGAAAAATAGGAAGGGAATTAATTTACATTTAATGGAAACACGATAAAATCGTCGCGAGTAGATTTTAAAAAATTTCTAAAAATATCCAAGGTTGAAAAAATACTTATTCTTTCATTTAATTGTATTTTGCTTTGTAATTTATAATTAAAAAGTATATTTTCCATTAGCAACATTATTGTTGCCTTATTGTTGGTTATTTAAAACTATAGACTTTTGCAAATTTAAATAATGTGAATAGTAATAGAAAAAATAAAAATAACGAAATACGTAATAACGTAACATAACAAAATAGAAGAATATATCTGAAAAATGACGAAAATAATTGACAGTTGAAAACAAAGTACGAAATATGTCTACAAAATTACACAATTGAACAGAATAGTTTAAAAAAGTAAACAATAAATATTAAATTTAACAAAAATAGTTGACAAATTATAGGAAGATCTGTTGGAAATAATTGTAAATTGAACTGAATTGAAAATCGAATAAAATAATTAAAATTGAAGAAAATTATAAAAAATTAAGGAAATAAATTGAAAATTTAAGAATTGCATAAACATTTGTAAGAATAAATTTGTAATTGAAAAAAAAATACAAAATGACGAAAATAATTCACATTTGAAACGAAAATGCAAAAAATGGCTGAATTAATATACAACCGAATAAAATAACTTAAAAATTAAAGAATGGATATTGAATTAAAGAAAGGATATTGTGTTCAAATAAATAAATAAAGAATATTTATAAAATTTTAAGATAATAAGTGAAAATTAAAAAAACTTTGGGAAATAATTAATTGAGGAAAATAATTAATAGTTAAAGGAAATAGTTTTAAAAAATGAAGAGAATAATTGAAAAATTGAAGAAAATATGTGAAAAATGACGGAAAAAAATGTCAATTGAAAAAAAATTCGAAAAATAACTAGATTTATAGAAAATAAATAAATAATTCTAAATTAAGAAATTGAAAAAAATTATAGGAATAATTGTTGGAAGAAATGCATATTTAAATACTGGTTTGAAAATCGAAAAAATAATTAAAACTGAAAAAGATAATTGAAAATTGAAGAAATCAATTAAAAATCGAAGAATTGAATTGAATTTTAAAAAATATACTTAAAAATTGAAAAAAGTAGTTGAAAATATCCGAGAATTATTAATTACAGAAGAAAACAATTGAATAATTGTATATAAAATTTTAAACCATTTTTATTAGTGAAAAAAATAATTAAATCAATCCGAGAATTATTGAATATTGAGGAATTAATTGAAAATCGATAAAAATAATTGAAAACTAATAAAAATGTTTGAGAATTGAAGAAATAAACTAGAAATGAAAGAATTAAATGGAAATTTAAAGCAATTAAAAGAAAAATTACGATATGACAAAACTAATTAAATATTGAAGAAAATAATTAACTAAAAATAAAAATATTTATAATTAAAAGAAAAATTCGAAAAATTGTGAAAATAATCGGCATTCGAACAAACAATTTATTTAAATTAATGAATAATACAAAATTGAATGAAAATAATAAATTGTCAATTGAAAACTGACGAAAATTATGGAAAAATTGTAAAAAATAAATGAAAATTAAAAAATTGTATTGAAATTTCAAGAAAATGATTAATAATAGAGAAAATGCGAGAATTATTTAATATTGATTAACATACTTGAAAAAATGAAGAATGCAATTGAAAATTAATTTAAATAAATGGGAATTGAAGAAAACAATTAAATATTAAAGATATAAATTAAAGATCAACGAATTAAAATGAAATTTCAAGATAATAGTTGATATTTGAAAGAAAAATTACAAAATGACTGAAATAATTAAATATTTAAAGAAATAATTGAGAAATGAGGAAAATCATTGACAATGAAAGAAAAATTTGAAATCTGTCGAAAATAATCGATAACAGAACAAAATAATTACAAAAATTAAAGTGTACACTATACCGGCCAAAATTGTGGGACCACTTACAAAAATAGGATTAAAAACATGACAGTCTTAAAATGTTGATAACATTGTCAGATATTAGCGAAATGAAATTTTTTATATACTATTGGAAAACTTATAAAATTTGCTGATAAATAGTCTTATTTTAAAGATTTTTTCATTAATAGAAACAGAGATTCGATGTGATAAAGTCAAGTGAATTTTTCGTTTTTTGTGAATTTTCATTGTTCAAGTTTGGTGGGCTGCATTTTCTAGAGGGGTCATCCATAAAGCATGTGATACATATTTTTGAAAATTTAACCCCCCCCCCCTCCCCCTCGTGATGCTTTTACCATGGTCTTAAAATTTTTTTAACATTTAGCGTGATATTTTGCTGAGACCCCCCCCCTCCCCCTAAAGTATCACATGCTTTATGGATGGACCCAGAAAAGTAATTAAAAATTTTTGAAATAAAGATAAATAAAACCTTAAACTTTAAAATAAGCCAAAGAAAACTTAAATATCTTGACTGGTTCAAAAGTTATAAGTGAATGTGTATAAAGAACAAAACGTAACTATTCCTTTGTTTCCTCCCCTCTCCGTCTGTCTCCACTAGAATCCTTGCTTTTTTTCGTAACGTACATTTACTTATAACTTTTGAACCAGTCAAGATATTTAAATTTTCTTTGGCTTATTTTAAAGCTAATAGTTCAAGGTTTAATTCAGTTTTATTTCTAAATTTTCCTACAACTTTTCTAGAAACTGCAGCTCACTAAACTTGAACAACAAAAATTGACAAAAATCGAAAAATTCAATTGCCTTTATCACATTGAATCTCCGTTTCTATTAATGGAAAAAAGCTTTGAAATGAGAACATTTCACGGCAAATTTTATAAGCTTTCCAATGGTCTATGAAAAATTTCATTTCGCTAATATCTGACGCAGTTATCAACATTTTAAGACGGTCATGTTTTGAATCCCATTTTTGTAAGTGGTCCCACAATTTTAACCGGTAGCCTATATTATGTTAAATAAATTAATAAAAGTATTTCAAATACATTGTAATCTTTTTCTAATAATTATTTGCATAAAAATATTCTAAAGCGATTTTATACAAAAAATCAAAGATCCCAAAAAGGGACCAGTGGATGATTTTAGTGTTTGCTCGCAATATCTTTTTTTGTATTCTAGAATACATCTCCAAAAAAATTCTTGTTTTAACTTTTCATAATAATCGGTTTAATCAGATCGTGTTTTTTTATTTATCTCATTGATATTTAATTAATTTCTCTGCACATTCTACATTATAAGACTTGTTTGGAGAGAAAGCAATATGGGTTAAAATGGAGATTAGTTTATCAGCGAGATTGGATAGAAGCGGAGAGTATAAATTCAAATAGTAACCACCCACCGCAAATGGGATGATCCTAAACACACCATATGCAAGAGGGAAGTGGGCCGCCTGTTGCTGTTGCAGGACTCAACGGGGATTCTTGATCCTTTTGCCTCTGCCTGCAGCCCCTTCGACCGACAACCCCCAAGGTGGATTGCCCCGGATAAAATTTACGACCACGACGTGAATGGCTGGAAACTTCGCGGTTTTGACGCAACACGAGTACCGGAACACCGTCAAACAATTATTATTATAGATGTCCCCTTATTGTCCCATTTTATTTGCCCTCCATCCGTGACATTGAACTTGATTTTAAAAAAGAATCTTTGTTCAATTCACATTATTGTTCCCTTGAAGCTTTCGTTCAAATCATAAACTCATGCCAAAGCCAATGCTATTCAAGTAGCACGGGAAAATTTATCACTCTTTCAATAATTCCGGGAATTATATGAAAAATATTGTAATCGATTTTGTATTATGTGGCGAAAAAATTGCAAAATTAAATTTTCCTATACAAAAAAATGTTTGTCGCAAATTTCTGGATTGGAATATGTCACAAAATTCTTGGGGAAAAAAGTGCGAAAAGTAAGGTTAGGAAAGAAAATTTAAAAAGTCTCATAAGGAAAAAGAAAAAATGAGAATAGGTATTAAAGAGGAAATAATTAAGAATGGACACAATATAGAAGGTTAAAAAGATATAAGTAAACAGAGTAAAAACATGAGACATTTTTTAAATTAAAAAAGTTAAGACTTTTTTTTAAAAAAAGAAATTTTCTTAAAACAAACAAAATAAAACAAGTTTTAAGGAATTAAAATTTATTATCTGAAAATAGGCTAAATGTACCAATTACTGCGAAGTGAAATCGAAGTTCAGTAAAAATATTGTAAATAGGTGGATATAAATGAAAGATAATTATTTTCTTGATTTTAAAAGCACTTTTATTATCTATTGAAGTAAAAACCAGTAATTAAAATATAAGAAGAAATTACGTATTCTTAAAACTAACGATTTTATAAAAGATTACTCTGTGCTGGTATTACTATGGGCGTACATGAATTACTGTGCCTCAATTACGACGTCGAGAATAACGTGTATTTGGAGGTTAGGTTGCTTCTGTCTCAGCAGTAATAGAAACAAATACATATTCGAATTACTGCGGTCAGTTGTAATTTAAATTTAAATAAATAAATTATTATTAATTGAAATGTACATCTTTATTGGTAATTGTATCGATTAAGGTTTTAAAGAATATTTTTCAATCAACTTGAATTAATAGTATACTCTTAAATAGAGCATAATAACTTTTTTTAAAAACTACAGTAATTGGAGCATTCGCAGTAATAGATGCATTTACCCTATCAGAGAAACTGTAAAAACATAAAAAAAAGTAGGGAAAAATAAGAAAATTAAAGATAACGTCAAAAAGTCTGAAGAAATATAAAAGAAAAGTGAGGATCATTTAATAAACAAGGAAAAATTTTTTTTTAATAATAGACATGGTGTTTACTAATTTCGTCCCACAAAATTCCCGGTCATTTCCCGGTTTTTGTTCCTATTTTTCCCAATTTTTCCTCTTGTTAACTTAAAATATATATTAAGTATAAACAGACCAAGAAATTGCTAAACAAATTGAAGATAACAGTTGATAATTGAAAAAAATAATTGAAATTCAAAGAAAATAATTGAGATTTGAAGAATTAAATATTAAACTTTACAAAAAATAATAATTAAGAATTAAAAGAAACAATTAATAATGGAAAGAAATAATTGAACAATGACAAAGATATTTGACAATTAGAAACAAAATTAAAAAAACAGGAAATATTAATCTACAATTGAACAATAATTAAAAAAAATGAACAATGGTTATTAAATTCAACGAATATAATTAAAAATTGGTCAACTAGATAGAAAATAAAAAAAATAGTTCAAAATTTAAGTTAATAATTCAAAATTGAAGAGATAAATTGAAAATTAAATAATGAAATTGAAATCGAAAAACACAGAATTATTGAATATTAAAAAAAACAATTGAAAATTGAGAAATAAAATTGAAATTCGAATACAATAATTGAAAATTAAAGAAAATTACTGAACAATTGGATTGAAAAAAGAAGGAAATAATTTATAATTAAAAAAAAATGGAAAATGCCAGGAATTATTTAATATTGAATAAAACATTAAAAATTGAAGAATAGAATTGTTATTTAAAGAAATTAATTGAGAATTGAAAAAAATAATTGAACAATCAAATTGAAAATAGAAAAAATTATTAAAAATTGAAGGAGGTTTTAAAACATGAAATAAATAACTGATAATTGAAAAAAAATAATTGAAAAAAGTCGAGATTACTGAATATTGAAACAAACAATTGAAAATTGAACAAAATAATTAAAAATAAAGAAAATAATTGAAAATTGAAGAAAATAATTAAAAATTGAAGAAAGTACTTAAAAATTGAAGACAATATTTGAAAACAGCAGAAAAATTTAGAAATTGACGAAAAGAATTGCAAACTGGTGAAAATAATTTAAAAATTATCAATTTTCATTAAAATTGAAAAAAAAACATAATTTAAAATGCTGAGAATTGTTGAATATTAAAGGAGAATTGAGAAAAAATTGGAAATTGAAAGAAACAAGAAAAAGTAATTGGAAATTGAAGAAAATAATTGAAATTTCAGAAAAAAAAATTGAAAATGGAAAAAAATAATTGAGAATTTAAAAAAAATCATTATAAAAAGCCTAGAGTTATTGAATATTGAAAAAAAAAAACAATTGAAAACTGAAGAATGGAATTGAATGTCGAAAATTATAATTGAGAATTAAAGAAAATAATTCAAGAATTGAACAATTGGATTGAAAGTAGAAGAAAATAAGTGATAATTGAAGAAAAAAAATTGAACAACCAGGAATTATAGAATTTGAAGAAAACAATAAAAAATGAAGAATGTAATTGTAATTTGAAGAAATTAATTAAAAATTGTAGAAAATAATTTGAAATTGAAGAAAATGTAATTTCATGAAAAATGTTTAATAATAATTCATGAATTAAATTGAAGTTTCAAATACATAATTGATAATTAAAAAAAAATATTAAAAAGAGCCGAGAATTATTGATTATAGAAGACGATAATTGAAAATTGGAGGAGTTATTGAGATGTGAAATAAATAAATGATAATTGAAAAAAATAGTTGAAAAATGTCGAGAATTAATTAATATTGAATTAAATAATTAAAAATTAAAGAAAATAATTAAAAATTGATGAAAATAGATGAAAATTGAAGAAAATAATTGAAAATTGAAAAAAATAATATAAAGTTAAAGAAAAAATGTAAAAGTTGATTAAAATAATTGAAAATTGTAGAAAGTATTTCAGTAGTAAAGAAATTAATTAGAAATTGATGAAAATAATTGAAAATTGAAGAAAATAATTGTCAATTGAAAAAATAATATAGAGTTAAAGAAAAAAATTAAAAATTAATAATTGAAAAAAATAGTTGAAAAATGTCGAGAATTAATAATTATTGAATTAAATAATTAAAAATTAAAGAAAATAATTTAAAATTGATGAAAATAATTGAAAATTGAAGAAAATAATTGAAAATTGAATCAAATAATTGGCAATTGAAAAAAATAATATAAAGTTAAAGAAAAAATGTAAAAGTTGATTAAAATAATTGAAAATCGTAGAAAATATTTGAGAACTAAAGAAATTAATTAGAATTTAATGAAAATAATTGAAAATTGAAGAAAATAATTGACAATTGCACAAAATAATCCAGAAACGAAGAAATAATTTGAAATTAATGAAAATAATTCAAAATGGAAGAAAATAATTGAGAATTGTAGAAAATAATTGGAAATTAAAGAAAATAACTGAGAGTTGAAGAAAATAATTGAAAATTGAAAATAATAATTATCAATTGAAGAAAATAATTGTGAATTTCTGAAAATAGTTGAATAATTGATTAATTGAATTAAAGCTTCAAGAACGTAATCGATAATTGAAAAAACATATTGAAAAAAGCCGAGAATTATTGTATATCTAAGAAAATAATTGGATATATTATGTTTTAATTTTTAATGTATATTTTTTATTTTTCAATTATTGCATAATTTTCTCATAATTACACAAAATTAAAACGCATAATCAGATTGGTTCAAAATGCATAAAGTTACCATCTTTATTTATAAAACAAATTGATATATTAGTCAAATTTATTATCCCAGAAAGAAAATTCCCGGTTTGACGGAAAATTCCCGGTTAATTCCCGGTTTTTTCTGGTCAATTTAAATTCCCAGTTTTCCCGGTTAGTAGACACCCTGAATAGAGAATTCATCAAAAAATCTTAAATATTAAAAATGAAATAATAAAATACAAAAATATTAAAAATATCTATTATGGACTAAAGAGAAAAATCTTTAAAGTATCACAGGAAAATAAAGCAATTATAAAAAAAATATTAAACAAATTAGATAAGAGTAAAACATTCCTGAGAAATGTTAATGATAAAACGAGAAAATTTATTATTAAATTTACATTTAAAAAATGAAGGGTGACACTTTTTGTAAAAATATTAATTAATTTAATATTTATTCTGGGCCAATTTATTAACGATTGCCAATTTACCCAAATAGGCATTTTACCCGGTCTCCCCTAGTTATATTAAAAAGAATGTTGTTTTAATGTTCATCGTATTTGTAAAATGTTACAGTCAAATGAAAAATGTGCATTTGTGCAAAAAAATCTCGTTTTGCTGTGAAACCAGTTTCCAGAACATTGACCTTGTAACCCTCGAGGAAAGGGTAACAAACGGATTTATATCTTGGGAATTAGGCTCACGAGCTACCCTTACGTCATCTAGATTCACGGCTTTTATTTATGGCGGAACGATCAGGCTGTAATTATGCCTCCTCGGCGAAAGCCACTTCCCTTTACCCCCCTCTATGAGAAATCGAGCACCCTATTTATTAGTGCATTAGCTGTCGATCGCCGGCAAATAATTGCGCTATTATTTCATTCACGTGCAAAATGAACCCGGGAACGATTATCATTATCATTACCTTTCACTGTTCAGTCATTTTTGCCTCAATTCGTTTCTCGAGTAGCTGCCGGTATTCGGATGAGGATAATTTTTTTTCCCCATTTTTTTTTATGTATAAAAGATTGAGAAAATTAGAAACGAGAGAATTAAGTTATTTTCTTGAAGATTTCACATATCGATTATGGGAATTTATCATAAATTGGGGATGTAAATTATATTACTGCCTGGGAATTAATTTTGTTTGTAAAAACGGTTTTAATCATTTTTTTTATTGTTTTTATATTTTTACGTCTTGTGTTATTGTGCCTTTATTTATGTGTAAAAAGATAAAATAATGGCAAAAAGAGAGATTAGACTGTAATTATTCCAATGCTGGCCAAATTTTAATTGGGCGCCGATTGGGGCCCGATATTGTGCTTTTCATTTTAGAAATAATTAAATAAAGACTTAAACATTATTAATTCATTTCGTCTTTCTTCGAATCTTTCTTATAGACTAAATAATATTAAAAAAATACACCCCTAAAAGGCATTTTCCATTTCTGAAGTTCCGGACGTCTTCAAGGACGAAATTAAAAAATATATACTTTTCTACACTGAGAAAATAAGCCTCTAGCCAAGCAGCTTTATTTCTAGGTTAGGGTTCCTCGGGACAAAACAAACAAAACACCGGCGATGACAGTCAAACTTCTAGGATACCGGAGCATATGCTCTGCTAAAATCAATTAATTGCTTTGCAGGTGCTATATCAACAACCTCTCTCTGCTAAATTTAATCAAAAATTGGTTGTATTTAGTCAACTTATTTTCTCAGTGTACTTTTGCAACGCAATTTTTTTTTTAATACTTAAAAAATTTGTTTAAGGTAAAAATAATAATTTTGTGTTTCTCGGGTGTGAAAGCACACTCTGAAAAAATTCACATACACATGTGAAAAAATGTCTATATGGCAAACTAAAAATATTTTGACCTTTACCCATGAAGGTTTATTTTCACCCATGAAATAAACACCCTCATTTTTTTGGCACAATCAAAAAATCGAAATTTTGATTTTCTAAATGAAAGAACTAAAAGAAGGCGTGCTCGAATCCTTTTCCGCTCCACAGGAAAATTTTTCTCTCGAAAAATAAAGAAATTTTGATACTAACTTTTGGAGGCCCCGGTGAAATTTTTGACTGATTTTTTGGGCGGTACTGTCATCCCCTTGAAATACAAATTAAATTATATTTTTTGCTCTGAACATATTTTTTAAGTGATTTAAGAAAAATTACGTCGGCAAAAGTTGAAAAATATATTTCTTGTAATTTCGTCCGCGTGGAAGTCCGGAACTTCAGGTCTATCGAAAATTGTGGAACATTGCACTTTTATTCCTATGATGTAATAAAAAAATTTTGAAATATATCTGAGGTCTTATGTATGGTCTAGAAACGTCTTATAACGTTCAAAAATCATTCCTAAAAGATTCCTAAAATGTTCTAAATACGTTCTGAAAACGTTTCAGATATTTTCTTATAAATATTAGATGAGATGTCTGATATAGTATTTTAGTTGAAATTACTTAATTTAATTTATCATTTTTATATTTAGGTATAATTTTTCAAGTTGTTTGAAATTATTCTAAAATTTACAAATTAAAATTTTAACGTCCGGCAGGATAATTAATATTAATTAATTATAATTAATAGTTGCATTTAATAATAAAAAATATTAAAGTGTCTTGCTAAAAACTACAAATTTGTTCAAAATTAAACTTACAAATTAATTTTCATCATTTCCTGATGATGTTTTTTTCTTCAAGAACGTTTTCAAAATTTATTGCTTAAAATTCTAATTTAACAAAATGGACCAAAAGAAGCGAGATTATGAGAACTCACTGTTTTATGTTCAAAAACATCGAGCAGTGGTGATTATTTGAAAATAAAGTTTTAAATTAAAAAGAAGCTTAATCTCTGAATTAAAAAAATCATTTTTCTTTAACAAATTTTGTATTTAAGTAAAATTACTTTTTACTGTAATCATTTAGGAGATAATTATTTATTTATTATAATTCTAAATGATACTAAATAGATTTCATTCTAATTTGTCATAGATGCTTTAAAGAATCTATTACTTTGTATATAATGAGTCTTATAAGCTTGAATTTAATCTCTTTAGTGTGAAGTCTTCCTAGAATGGAAAACATTGGAAACTATTTAAGACGATAGTGTTTCAGATTAGTACTTATAGCAGGCAAATTAAGTTTGTTTTCACAGCACTTTAACCCTCCTTAAACGTTTACATACACATCATCGTCGGATTTTACGAGAGATGTTACGGCTGGAGGAGTTGGTAAACGTAACGTCGACGGGCGTGAAAACTCCCCGGAGCAGCATTGATAAATCAATTGGCCAGAGGCTAAAAACCGGATGTGTTTATTTTTTAAGCAGGGAGTTTAATTATGCTAGAAATCATGATTATTTAGTTTCTTGGGGTGAGAACATTCGGTCGTCATGTTAGGAGCCTTCTTTACAGATTCTATTCGTTTTTTTAAAGACTCTTCTTGATTTTGTAGAAGGGGAATGGAATTTATGAAGTCGATTCTACGAAAATGATTTTGCCTTAATTTGATACATATTATAGAGAGACAAGTAAAAACTAATATTTTACTAAGCATAAAATGATGTGGAAATTCTGAGTTTAAAAATTTCAAAAACAATTAATCGTTTAAAAATTCTATGGTTAATTGTAATTATAACTGGTATTTAATATTTTAACTTATATTATTTAAATAATTATTCCGTAATTAAGGGCATGTGATGGATCATGACGTCACTGGTATAGGCAAATATTTTCCGTAACTTTTTTCTTAAAATATTCAATATTTTGTCATGAAACTTGGTAGAATTACTTAAAATATCATTAGGAAGGTCTCTCTGACCCAAGTTTATTTGACTCAAATTTAATTTTTGGGAAATTTTCGAAAAATACCCAATTTTTTAAAATTACTTTTGACCTAAAATTCAAACAATTTCGGGTCAGAGAGACCTTCCTAATGATATTTAAAGTAATTCTAACAAGTTTCGTGACAAAATATTCAATATTTTAAGAGAAAAGTTACTGACAAATTTTGCCTATACAGTGACGTTATAATCCATCACATGCCCTTAAAATTGAAAAAAAAAACAATTCGTAAAACGCAAATATAATTGAAATATGTAGAAAATAATTAAATAATGACAAAAATAATTCAATTTGAAAGAAAAGTTGTAAATGACAAAACTAGTTGAAAAATAGATTAAAAATAAAACAATAATGACAAAAATTTGAAACAAAATAATTGGAATTTTAAGTAAATAATTGAAATGTTACAAAAATAATTGTAGTTTCAAAAATAATAATTTAAGAATGACAAAAATAATTCAACTTTGAAACAAAAGTTTGAGGCTGGTGTAAAAAATATAAATTTTCGCACAATAATTGAGATATTGAAGAAATAAGTAAAATGTAAAGAAACTAATTGAATAATGACATAAATAAATAATTATAAAAGCTGGCGAAAAATTAAACTTTTTAGACAACAGTTGAAAAATTGAAAGAACGTATAGAATTTTCAAGAAAATAATTAAAAACTTAAAAAAAAATAATTAAAGAATATCAAAAAAATGTAAATGTGTAGAAAATAGTTTAATTATGACAAAAATAACTGAAATTTAGAAAAAAAATGAATGAAAAATGAGAAATATATTCAAAAATGAAGTAAAACAAATTGAAGATCTTTTTATTTAGGATGAGAATGTAATAAAAAATATAATATATTAATTAAAAAATTGTACGAAACAATTGAAAAATTAACGATATAATTAAAATGCCAAGAAACTAATTAAATAATGACATAAATAATTGAAAACTGATCTTGAAAACTTAATAAATTCATGACAATAATAAAAAGATTGAAGAAAATGACAATTAAAGAAAATAATTCCAAAATGTCAAAAGTATTTGAATATTGACAAAAATAGTTGTGATTTGCAAAATAATGTAGGAATGACCAAAATAATTGATAATTTTAAAAAATTAAAAAATTGAGGAAAATACTTGAAAACTTGACAAAACAATTGAAATATTGAAATAAATAATTCAAAACTGGTGTAAAAATTAAAAAATTATAGACAATAATTGTAAAGTTAAAACAAATATTATAAGTTTGAGGAAAATAATTGAAAGTTGAAGAAATTAATTGAAGTTTGAAGACAATAATTAAAATTTGAATAGAATAATTCAAAAATGTCAAAAAAATTTAAATATGAAAAAAAATAATTAAAGTTTGAAGAAAATAATTTAAAAAATGTAAATAAATTAATAAATTCGTGATAATAATTGAAATAATGATGAAAGTAATTTAAAACAATTAATTTGTTGTCAACGGTTCTGCTAGTCAATGATTAAAAATAAAAAATTCAATTTTTTATTTTAACGTTTCGATGACCATGTGCGTCATCATCTTCAGAAACTTTATTTTGGTGTCAATTTGTATTAATTCACAATCAAAAGTAAAATATTAAAAAATACATCACTATAAAAGTGAAATTTTGATAAATAATTAGATTTTGTCATTTTAAATATTTTATAAAATTTTTCGTAACCATAAAGTTACCGTTCTGTTTAGCAATCTATTTTATTTTAGTTTAGCTAATTATCAGTGTTAATTAGATAGCTAAACAGAACGGTAACTTTATGGTTACGAAAAATTTTATAAAATATTTAAAATGACAAAATCTAATATTATTTATCAAAATTTCACTTTTATAGTGATGTATTTTTTAATATTTTACTTTTGATTGTGAATTAATACAAATTGACACCAAAATAAAGTTTCTGAAGATGATGACGCACATGGTCATCGAAACGTTAAAATAAAAAATTGAATTTTTTATTTTTAATCATTGACTAGCAGAACCGTTGACAACAAATTAATTATATAAATTGCTAGTGTATCATAACAAGACCTTTAAATCTCAAAACTAATTTAAAACAGGTGTAAAAAATTTTAAAGTTTATGACAATAAAAAAAATTGAATAAAATAATTGCAATTTGTAAAAAATAATTCTAAAATAGCAAAAATAACTAAAAAAAGGAAAAAAATAATTGATTATTGGCAAAAGTAATTAAAATTTGATAAAATTAATTGAAAAATAACGAAAGTAAATTGAACTTGTGTTGAAAATTTGGATATTCCTAACAATAATTTGAAGAAGATTGAAGAACAGAATTAAAATTTAAAAGAAATAATTGAAAAGTTTCAAAAATAATTGAAATTACAAGGAGATAATTGAACAATAACAAAAATAATTGTAATGTGAAAAAAATAATAATTTATAACTAGTGCATAAAATTAAAAATTGAAAGACAGTACTTGAAAAATTGACCAAACAATTGAAATTATAAGAAACTGATTGAATAATGACGTAAATAATTGAAATCTGGTGCATAAATAAAATTTTTATAGAGAATAATTTAAGTTTGAAGATAATAATTGAAATTTGTTGAAATTAATTGAAAAACAATGTACAAATTTAATACAATCATGACAATAATCAAAATAATAAAGAAAATGATTGAAATTTGTAGAAAATAATTGAATACTAATGTAATATATTTAAAAATCCATGGCAATGAAAAACATTGAATTGATTTAAGTATTTATTTATTTAAGGGCAAAAAGTCATTACAATATAAAATTTAAAAATGTATTTCAAGTATAACAATAAAATTAAAATTTGATGCAACAATAATAACTATATTTAATATTAATAGGTCGCATTCCATAATTTGAATAAAATAATAATTAAAGTTTGTAGAAAATAATTCTAAAATTGCAAAAATAATAGAAATATGAAGAAAATAATCGTAAAATGACAAAAATATTTGAATAATGACAAAAGTAATTGAAATTTGAAGAAAGTTATTGAAAATTAACAAAAGTAAAATAGAAACTGGTGTTGAAAATTTTAATATTCCTGGCAATAATTTAAAGATAGAAAAAATAATTTAAATGTTGAGAAAATAATTGAAAAATGACAGAAGTAAATGAAAACTGGTGTAATAAATTTAAATATTCATGACAATAATTTAAAGTCTGAAGAGAATAATTGATATTTGAAAAAATTAAATTCAGAATGGCAAAAATATTTGAAATTTGAAAATAATACTTTAGAGTTGACAAAAGTACTTTAAAAATGACAAAAATAATTGAAAAGATGTGTAGAAATTAAGTATTTGTAAATTCTAATTACAAAATTGATTTATAAGGTAAATTTTTAATCCGGCACCTAATATCAGAAGACCCTTCCCTCCGCAGTTGGAATAGACATTTTACTAAAAAAGTGAGAAAAATGAGTTTTTTTTTAAAAAAGTGAGTAATAGTGAGCAATTTCAAAAAGTCAGTAAAAGTAAAAAAGTGTCTCACTGGCAGCCCTCCAATAAGAAGAAATAAATAAGTATTTAGGGATTTTAAATATTACTTCATTGAAACTTTGCCACAACCTTTCCGGAAGTTTCCAAATTTGCAGCAAACTTGATGAAAGTTTCGGAACTTCAAAAATGGTTAAAAAAGTTACAGGATAATTTAAATTGTATTTAATTTTATAATTTAAATTTTTCCAATAAACTAAAATAATGTCATTTGGATTTTTAATAAATTCGACACTTTAAATTAATCTATATTGTTATTAAAATTCATATAAATGTGTAATATACGAATTATTGTTATAGTCATAATCAATATCTCGTTATTAAGACTACCTCATCTGCATATTTTGTCTGCAAACTAAAACAATTTTAAAATTTCCTGACAAAAAAAAGAATCAAAAAATTAATGAAAAAAGAAAGCAGGGCCTAACTTCACTTTGGATTTTAAATCGTGGACAGAAAAAGATGAATAAATATAAAAACTAACCAATTTCACGTTTTCAATTTAAGACGTGGACAGAAAAAAATGAATAAATATAAATAGTAACTAACTTTTGGAGTTTACGAAGATTATTATTATTTAAATAATACTAAAATAAATTCGAGTATAAATTAGTGCATTGATAAATTCTACAAAATACAGGGGGGTTCTCTTTTATTTTATAAAAATATAAATTCTAGTAAGTACCGGGGGATTCTTTTAGATTAAATCTTATCCCCCGGTACTTCGTAGAATTTATATTTTTAAAAAATCATAGAGTATCCCCTTTATTTTGTAAAATTTATCAAAGCACTAATTTATATTAATATATGACGCTCCACGGTGAAAGGAACCTTAGCTGCAAAACATTTGATTTTGAATTTTTATTATGAATCGATAGAATTTAAGTTGCTCTTTCATATACAGAAGTCAAAACTTGTTTATCTTTATTAGTTTTTGTGTTATTAGCGATAAAACATAGGGCACAATATAACAATAACAAAGACAGGCTCATCTTCAAACTTTCGTCCTGAAAAATTCAAAACATTCTATTTTGAATCTTCATTATGAATCGATAGAATTAAAGTTGATCTTTCACATACAGAAATAAAAACTTTTTTATGTCTGTTAGTTTTTGTGCAATTGGCGATGAAGCATAGGCACAACCTAACAATAAACTTCAAACGGTCTGTAAAATTCATTTCATGCAGCTAAGGTCCCTTTCTCTGTGGAGCGTCACATATTATTCTATAATCTATCAATTTCAACCCACTTTGCCTTAAATAATTTATAATTAATGTTCTTGAAAATTACAATATCTTTTAAATGAACCATTTCCAAACAATAAAATAGTTTCCAATCATTTCCAAACGATTTTAAAATCCTTATAATTTTTCAAGTTTTTATTTGGGCTATTCTATTTCAAACCGTTCCACTAGCAAAAGACTATCGCGTGAAAAGGATTTTTTAAATCGGTTTAGTTTGATTAAAACTAAATTAAAAATAAAATGTAATAGGCGAATTTGAAAGAGAATTTATCAAGCTTTATAATAATACTAAACTTTTTTTAAAAAAATTTCAATTTCATTTAAAATTTTAGGTTTAAAAATTTCAAACATTAATATCTCAAAACACCCCCTCTTGGAATTCGATGTAACTTATACAAAAATAATGCTTAAAATTTCTATTTTTTAATATGTAAAGACCATAATGGACTTTTAATGGAGTTTGTAGAAATACATTTTAATAAAAAATCATTTTATTTCATTTGATATATCAATATTAATAGAATAAGAAAAACAAACGAATTCTACCATGAGAATGGTTATACGCGACTTCAAATTAATGTCAGATTAAATAAATTGGTTTTTTACTAAATTTTTTTTTCTTACTCCCGTGAAACGTCCACTATGGTCTTTACATAGTAAAAAATAGAAATAAAAAATAGAAATTTTAAACATTATTTTAGTGTAAGTTACATCGAATTCCAAGAGGGGGTGTTTTGAGATATTAATGTTTGAAATTTTTAAACCTAAAATTTTACATGAGATTGAAATTTTTTTAAATAAAGTTTAGTATCATTTTAAAGCTTGATAAATTCTCTTTCAAATTCGCCAATTACATTTTATATTTTTAATTTAGTTTTAATCAAATTAAACCGATTTAAAAAATCCTTTTCACGCGACAGTCTTTTGCTAGTGGAACGGTTTGAAATAGAATAGCCCATTTACAAACAATCAAATTTAGTTTCAAATTATTTTCAAACGATTTCAATAAAAAAATTTGGTATTTTTTATAGTTATAGTGCTAACTTCACGGAGGTGTTGGACGGTAATTAAAAGTTTCTCATAATTAAAAATGCTCTATTCCAGTGAATCCTCGTTTCGAAAAGCGCTCCAATTTTCGTCAAAAACGTGGCATTCCATTCATGGGATGGTTGGGCAATCACTTAGAAGGCGGTTTCTAAATTCTTCGCTTTGGAATATAAAGCAGGGGTGAAAAGGATGCCACATTAACCTTGCAGGATGAAACGAAACGAGGAGGCCAACGCAACAAGAAAGACCTCTGCTTTTGGTGGGGCTAGAATCAAACTGGCTAAGGTCGAGAACTAAAGTTGAGAAGAGAGCAAAGGAAAGGCCCCCCGCCTCACAATGCGGCCTGATTTATAGCCTTGCGCACATACATAGAGTTACACACGATATCATAATACCATTAATTCTTCGTCAAATTCCCCGCTGACTGAATCATACTCGCCGCACAGTAAATCACGCGGCGACTAATGTGGACGCGACCAACGCTGTCTTATCTTCTTTTGAACCGCGGGGGCAGGTGGATTCGTTCTTTCCTTTTGCCCAACTGCCTATTCGTGTTTCCGTATTTTCGTTTCTGTATCGTGTCTTCATCTCACGAGACGGCAATTCATTTATGCATTCAGCCTCCAAAATCACCAAGTGCTGATTTAATGCCCCCCCAACTTCTGTATCACAGATAGTCCACTGTCAATGATTTAAATTTATATATCTCTAAATGTTTACCGCGCCAGCATCACTGTCACTTTTTCCACACGGCAAAATATTTTTTTTTCATCGGTGACGCAAAAGAGTCACTTTCTTATAAATATAAAACGTTGATGCAACGCGAGCTTTCCGTTATGCAACTCCCTATTCATTATTTGATACATTTTGAAAACAATGTTTCCTTCAATCTTTTTCGTGTGTTTTTTTTTTTTTTCTTAATTCCGGAATTTCTCTCGACATTTGTCAAAGTCTTGGAGATGTTTAAAAAAAAACTCCCTCCCATACGAGACGCGTAAAATACTCAAACTGGCGGCATTGGTTCTTAATTTATTTTCACAAACAGACGTTATGTAAATTTATCGAGTCAACAACTATCAAATATCAAGCTACCTTTGCAATAAGTTTTTTTGATTCGACTATTTTGAAGATTTAATTTCTAAATACCGTCGGGAAATTGAGAATTATGATAAATGATATAATTTCGGATGATTATTATGAATTTTTGAACACTTATTTTTTGTTCTATTGACAGAAGGATAAGAATGTAACTTTGTTTTCGAATCTAGAAACTGGGTTGTGAAGAATCGATTAACGCATGAAATGTAAATTTGTTGTTTTAGAAAAGTAGCCCAGAAGTAAAAAATTAAGGCGTGCAAGGTCTTGAAAGGTCCGAGTTGGTTTTTCTTTAATGGCGGGCACATGAAACGAATTTATCTGCACGGAAAAAAATATCACGGGATGCTCTTGCACGGAACATGTGCGCTTTGTGACTTCCTTTTCTTTGTCGACCACACATGGATAGAGACAAGGTTTTTTCTTGGAGAAACTTGAGGGCTGTATTATGCGGACAAAGATACTCTCGAATTTTGAGGAAGTGGACGAAATTCCGGGGCCAATTTTTAAAAGGACTTTTCCGGATTTTGGCACTATTTCCTCCCTGAATTAGAAAAAAGTCGGTCACTAATTTCAAATTAGTAAAAATTGACACTAAAGGGTATGGTGATTTTATACAATCTTTTAATTACAATTTAGTACAGAGTAACCAAAATTAATAAATAGGTAATAATTAAATAAATTGTGTATTTATAAAAACGAGCTCAAATTAAAATAAAGTGCGCTCATTTTTTAGAATAAATGATAAAATAATTAATCATTTATATTCTTTTAAAAATTACTTTTATTGTTTTAGATCTTGTGGAGGATATTGTATATATTTAGACAAAATTTTGTTGATAATAGCTATTTTAAAATTTTTTCAAAATAACAATTTTGTTTTAACAGAATAACAGAAATTCGTGACAGAAAAAAGCATTACCTGAACTAGAATTGATAATTTCTTATCTAATGACTAACCTATATTATTGGTAGATTTTTTGTTGAAAACTAGAAATTTAAATATTTCTCGTCGTTTTATCAGCTCGTATTTGAGAATAATTGGTATGTAAAGTAAAATATAAAATAAATAATTAAAATATATGTGCATAAAATAAATAACTATCACTTTGATAAAATACGTTACTTACTTAAAAAAAAAAAAAATACTATGTGACTTAAACAAAACAATAACTAACTTCTTGTATCTATTATTTACCATCGTGTAAAAAATCAATTTATTATTAAACAAAAAGTATTCACTACATTATTTCTAAATTCATTTTTTAAAATATATTTCACTAAGTTAAATTTGTGTAAGCTTTCTCACGATCAACATACTTTTTTGTTTGCTTAAATTAAATTATACGGTTTGTTCCTAAATTTTTTGTAATTGTGATTATTTTGCTCATAATATATTTTAAAGCGTCATTTTTACATAATAGTTAAACTATCATTAATTTTAATAATTCTAATACCTCATATTTTGAAAACTTAAATCATCTTTACTTCGTCTTAAAAATATTTTTATTCACATAATTTTTCCAAATTTTTAAAAACAGTACAATATATTTTTTAATACTCATGTTTAATATTTCTAAATAAAAAATACTTAAATAGCCTATGGTAGAATTTATGTTCAATGTTTCTCAAGAATTCTAATTTTTTCTGTCCAAAGCACCAACTGAAAGGTTTTTATTAACAAAAATTCGCAGTTTCTAATTTTGAAAATAAAATAAACACTTAATCGTGAAATAAAGAAATAAAAATAATTGACCTATAAATTTTATCCAGTGATAAAATCATCTTGTCATTTTCAATAAGAGTTTCATTAATATTTTTAAATAATTAAATATTAGATTCAAATAACGCACATCTTTATTTACGGCAAGTAAAGATTATTTAACTATTGTAATATACATATTTGTTTGATCGGAATAAATATTATTAGAACTACAAAGAACGTTTCTCTTTTAACCCAAATCAAGTGATTATCAATTCAAATAAATATTGTTGAGTTTTAAAACAGTTTTATGCGCAAAAATTTATTTATTTAATTTAGAGATATTTACATAAGAAGAATTTTATAAGTTTCAGAGATATTTTCTTTTCTTTAAAAAACTTTTATTTTTCCCAAAATGAATCCAAGTAATTTTTACTTTGATGAAAAAATAAGTTCCTTTAAAGTTGACAATAAATAAATAATGCGCTAAAACTGTTTAAGCGCAAGGAACAATTAATCAACATCTAGAGTAAAAAAGCATAATTGTTGATTTTTTTTACTTCTTTAAAACACTCTAAATAAATAAAATCTGTGAAAAATTCTAGAACTGCTAATTTCACAATTAAAACTCGTTTACCATATAAAATAGTAATTCTTCTAGCTACATTTTTGTAAAAAATTACTTATTCAATTAGTTTGTGTAATTTTGAGTTTATGTAACAAAATAAATTTTTACATCATGTCTACAAATTTATTTAGTCGTTTTTGACTATTTATTGATCAACTTCAACTACTTTAAATTAGCAGTTTTCTTTTATTAATTAGTTACTTGCGAGTTTTTTATTAATTGGAAAATTAGTTACAGATTTTACTAAAATGTTTTACAATTTAAGGAAAAAGTGTCAAAAAGGTATAATTCCAGACAAGTAATTTCAATTTTGAAAAAAATATATTAAATTTGCTACAAACTATATTAAAATTTATAATTTCTTAATAATGTTTCGAATACTTTTTCTAAAGCTTAAAATATCTTGTATGAAAATTTCGCTTTTTGGCACTTTTTTCTTAATTGTAAAACATTTTTTAAAAATTGAGTATTGATATTTCTTTCTATGTATTACAAAGAAGTTAAAATTTTAATGGAATTTTACACGGAAAAAATTTAATACTCTAAATTTTCATTCGCGGTTTCTTACTCATAGTTTTTTATAATTTTTTTCAATTTCTTTGAATAAATTTACTATAAACTTGCGTTTGATATTATTTCCTTCATAAGAATAATAACACAGTCCAATTTTATTTATTTTTCTTTCTAATTTAATTCGTTTTTACTTTTTGTTAGTTACTTCTTTGATTAAAAATTTATTGTTTCAAAATTGTCTATTTTTAATTAAATTAAATGTGAAAGTTTAATATTTAAGTGTAATTAAATTATATTTTATATTATTATATTACCTTTTAGTATTTTACAACTTTAAACACTAATTTACCTTGTAATAAATAAAAATAAATTTTTTTACACTTTTTCTCCTTGTGTCAATTTATTTTTTCCGTAAGTTGGAACCCGCACTTTTACCAGAATAAAGGAATTATGATTATAACAATTTGATATTGTTTATTGAAAATATTGCTTTATTTCTAACTGTTCTATTGATTATTATTTACTTTTTTAACACTTTTGCAAACTTTTGCTCTCTCGATAAATAATCTGTTAATTATTATAAAGAAATGAGTTCACCGATAAATTCCAGTTTTTACCTCAATTCTAAATATGAAGAATTGAATATTTCTGTTATAATTAAAAAATGTTTAAAACAAAGTAAAGACATTAAAAAGGTTATATTCAATTTTTTTTCTCTCTCTAAAAAGAAAATTAATTTTCATTTAAAAAATTTTTAATGTCAGGAGGATCAATTTGTATTTTGTACAAGATCCATTTTGACATAAAAAATCACAGAGAACAAAATTTTCATTTTGGAGAGAAAAATCATAGAAAATTAAAATAATTTAAGAAAAGAGCATTTGGATGGAAAGTAATCATGGAAATTTCCTTATGTTATGGGATTTAGATCAAACTTTGCGTACTTATAGTTCTTAATCAAACTAAAATATTGTAAAGCTTCTTTTAAAAAATATTAATAAATGTAGGAGATATTTAATTTAGAATTTTTTTTTAAAACCACATAGATTTTGATTGAAAAAAGATATAAGAACGAATTTTGTTAATTGTTCGTAAAAAGACACTTTTTTCTAAATTAAGTTTAAAGCAATATTTAATTAAAGTTTTGCTAATATTAAAAGATATTAATATTGTTTTCTGTTTTTTGAAAAATCTCCAATTTCTATTTTCTTCATATATTTTTTGTAGTGATATAGTGTACTTACCTCAGGATACTCTGTGAGTTTTAAAATGAAATGAGCATAACTTTCCAAAGAATAAATATAAATGAATGACAAATAAAGATTCTTTTATAGATTTATTCTTATAGATTCGCTAAATATGTAAGAATAAACAACAAATGAGCATCTCTTGAAAAGAACAACGTTCTTAGCATACAGATTTAACGTTACTTGTCATACATTTTTATTTATTTTTCGGAAAGTTATGTTCATTTAATTTTGAAACTCACAGATTATCTACATGTAAGTACACTGCATCACTACAAAAAATAATAGCAAAACAGAAATTGGAGATTTTTTAAAAAACAGAAAACAAAAATTTTCTTTTAATATCAACAAATTTATTATTAAATATTGTTTTGAACCTAATTTAGTAAAAAAGAGCCTTTTTATGAACAATTTGAAAAAAATTGACCCTTACATTTTTTATCGTTCAAAACTTAGGTAGTTTAAAAAAAAAGTCAAAAATTTCAAAGTTGAATATTTTCTACATTTTTTAATATTTTTTAAAAGAAGCTTTACAATTTTTTTAATTAGATCAAGGACTATAAGTAAGCTAAGTTTAATCTAAAACCTAATAACATAAGAAAATTTCAATGATCACTTACCATGGAAATTTACAGAAATTATGTTCTGATTTTTTAAATTCAAATAAGACGTGATCACAATTGAGACTTTTGTAACTTCAATTGAGACGACTTTCCAAATATTTATTAAGGTCGCAGTTACATTTTGTTACTTTATCCAATTCATTATTTCGCGTTTAAAAAACCTCGTATTTTATGATGATAAACAACTACTATCGAGTAATTACTAATTTTAATCTCACTGTCTTGTATCGCTCAACAACCATTAACTTTTTACATTAACACATTTGGCATTTTTTCTATAAACCCCTTTAGAAATTTTGGTAAAGTGCGCAACGTTTGTAAAAAATGAGGACAAAAAGATGTTGTTTGTTTTGGCTGAAAAAAACAATAAAATTGTTTGACGAAATACCGGGGGGTTGTAATACCACATACAGTGGTTCTTTACCAAAAGATACCCGGCTAACAATAATTTTCACAAAAAGAAAGACTTTGCCAATTTTCCGTACGAATAAACACTTTGAAAATGTTGTTTCAAATTCAAATTTTTTAGTCTACAAAAAAGACATTGTACACCAAATCAACATTTTAATACTTTTAATATCCAGGGTTCATCGAAACCACCCCTAATAAAATTTTTTTTTATTTCTTCGTTTTTTTCAACGTTGCGCACTTGACTGAATGCTACAGACAAATATTGCCCCAGAAATAAAAAGCTACTCACTTTGACCAATATGAACCCTCTTCATCCAGGGGTAAATTTGAGGTGGGTTTCCTCCACTTGAATTAGCTTTATTCGACGAGTTGTTGCCGGTGCTGGAGGTACTTGAAGTAGAACTAGCTGGCGAGGAAGCCGAAGATGCGGTTGTTAAGGTGGAACTTCCTTCGCCCAAACCCCTGGAACTACCACTTGGTGGCGAAGAAGCCGAGGCCGCAGCCGAAGACCTGGATGAACTTCCCGGTGGGGAGGTGAGACTCGAGGCACCTTTACTGGTCCCCGGAGTCACTAAGGGGGTAGGACTGTTCCTGGACGTGGACGTCGTCAAATCCTGCGGAGACGCAACACTCGTCGACGAGGTCGAGTCTGCATATTTGCAGCTCGAGGTGGAGGGTGCTACCGCTGCCGAAGCAGCCTGCAACAGCGGAGCGGAAGGATCTGTGAGGATCTGTTGAGGATGATGACTCTGATGATGTTGGGACTGCTGGGGATGTAGACCATGTTGACTCGGACCTGCAGGATTCAGCCGCTGGGGCTGAAGTTGGGTGTAGTCTATCATCCCCGTTGGGGCAGGATGCTGCAGGCCGGCCGCAGGGGTTGCGTACGGATGCTGAGGATAGTGTTGTGGGGAATAGCATGGTGCGGGATAGCTGCTAGAGGCAGCATTCGGGTTATAATAATCAGCCCCTGCGGGCGAGGCAGCCTGCATGGGTTCACCAGGCGAATTCGGGGTCGGCCGGGGCTGTTGTTGTTGGGCTTGTTGGCTCGCGTAGCAGGACGCCAGCGAATTGACGAACTGATAAGAACTCATGATTCCGTTCCTGCTTCGTTCATGCACTAAGTGACTTCCACAATCACAGATACATCCAATCACAAATCGTTAAGTACTCGGGAACTGTGCCATTTTGGGTCCTTCACGAGGAACTCATCACATCACTCGGATCTTTTGTTACACGAAAACTGACCATAAACTGTTTCCCAGCAGTTTCAAAAACTGTTTGACTTGTTGACATTCCAGCTGATTGATCAGTTGTTAATTGAAGAATGGGTATTTTGTTGTTTTATTGTCAAATGGACCAGGCATTTAATGAGGCTTGTTGACTAATTGAGAGGCAGAACCGGGTTGCTTTACGAGCGCCACGTGGGCCGAGGGCTATAAAACTGTCTTCTGCTTCTTTACGACCTTTCGCGGGCACAATTACCACCGGGGCCCCCGAACGGACCTATTGGCGCGCCCCATTCAGAGAGACTCTCGCCGATGATTAGCAGAAAAAGCGGCCAAGATGGCACGGGGGCGGATCACTGCACTACTCTTTCGGTCCCCTGCAAGAAGAGGACTACTCGTGTCCTCGCGGTGCGTGCACGGAGGGAGGTGATATCGTACTGAACCTCGCGATCCTTAGAACCGGTGCGGTAGCTGTCACGTGCCGCGCTGCGTGTCAGGAGCACCGACCAATCCCCGTCGTTCGTCAAACCTTGATTGGTCTCTCTTGCTGCCGCGGTGGATTCTTCAACCCCGTTCTTCCGTCACAAGGGATGAGAGGGGTGCGCCAAAAGTAGAGGGGATAGCTAATGGAGAGATATTCCTGTTTTGGTGGGGAGGGGTCTTTCTTCCTCAGCCGTCCAAACGTCACCCAGGAGCAGTCTTCCGCTATTTCGGATCCTGAATCCTCGCGCACGCGCCCCCCTCCCCTCCCACAACGTGTCCAAAAATCTCTTCACGGTTCTCCAAAAACTTCTTCCGCATTCCACAGAAACTTTTTCTTACTTCTTTAGAAACTTCTTCATAGCCTTCTTAGGTTCCCCGAAATTTTTCACCGTTTCTCAAAAACTTCTTGGTTATCTTCAAAAACTTCACTTTCAGGGCAGATAAGAGCACCTTGAATCTTTTCGAGGAGACTGGTTCCCGTTTTCGCGGAACGGGACCGGCGGAAGGGGCGCGCATAAGTCAAGCCCGGCGGCCGCGGCTGACAGTTTTATGAGAGTTTGATAGCCTCCGCTCTCTTCTGTTAAAGGGCGAGAGGACACGGTGCGATGAAGATGGGACGATTTGCTACAAAAAGGGGGAGCCGATTGAGAAAGAGACAAACACTACGCACTCTTTATTGTCCCATAAATTCAAACCTGTTGCCCAGGAGAAGATGTGAAGTATCCTCTCTCCAATGGCAATTCGATTGACGCCCAATAATCGCTCGACGGCGAACCCGGACACAACTCGTAACTCACTGAACGAGCAAACTCTCGGAGAGAGCCTTCGAGTTGGCGGCTCGCGCCAGAAGCATGTGTGACGTAGTAGCCAGTTGGTCAAGGGATGTGGCGGGGGAGGGGTGTTGGTGTGAGAAAGGAGAGGGGTGTCGAGGCGGAGCTCAGTCTTGGCGGATTAATCCCGTGTCTTAAACCTCGAAATGCATATCTTACTGATAATCGGCTAATCAACGACAATGATTAAATGTCAAGAGTAATTCTTTTGGATATTGTTGCAAAAAGGACTATTTTTTGGGAATCATCATTTCGTTCCCGGTACCTGAGGAACCTTTTCCCTCAATGTTGGTTTTTGACGAAATACCGGGGGGTTATCTATTTTTATTGAACGACTAGTTTTATGAGAAAGGAGTAAATTTAAATGACAAGAATAAAGGGAACTGGTTCAGTTTTGAAGGTTCTCTTTCAAAGAGATTCTTATCCGAAGCGGCCTTTCATTTTCTGCACTTAACTCTAAGGAGACGAGAACATCGACTACCTGTTGACCCCTTGGTTGTTATAAATCATAGAGCGGGAGGCGCTCTCTGCATCAAACCTGTAATATCGCCAAATCGGTCGAGTACCCCTGAAGGGAAACTGGAGGAAATATCTTTGCGCAGCAATTTTGTGGTGTATGACTCTCAAGAGGTGAAGGTAGTGCGGCAGTTGCTCGCTAGATGTGGTGAGAGTGGCCGTTGCTGGTGAATTGAGGCGCGCGCCCGCCTCCGGCCGACCCCTTCCCGTTTCTTTGGAACCCCACCACTGGAGAGGTTGCCCTTCCACTGACAAAAGTGGCTATCTCTTCCAGCTCAAGAGACGGTGTTGGTGTGTATTTTCTCGAAAGTCCCCCCACCCCTCGATGAGGATCTGACTGCTTCCAAGTTCGGGCTTACCACACACGTATACCTATTGGTCTCGCACGCTTTTTCTCTGTATCATTCTGTTCTAGGATCGCGAGTCAGACTTGCTTGACTTCTCGTTGCTTTGGTCCTGAAAAACGAGTGAGTTTTGATCGTCGTCTCGTGGTTTGGGACACCACGTGCTTTGCTTGGGGTAGGGCTTGTAATGGGAGGTTTCAACCGTCTCCGAAGAAAGATGTCATTAGCAGATTATTTGTAGAATACGTCAGCTGAGAAGGTGATGACGAGTGTTTGTTGAAGTAGCTAATTGTAGCATTTAGAAGTGAAAGATTGCTGATGACTGGAATAACGTTTCTGTGGATTTGAATGATGCCAACTGAGACTCTTAAAAAAATGAAAAAGTTGTGAAAGAATCTTACTTTGACAGACTTCTTAGTTTTAGTAAAATCGTGAGATTTTGACAAATTGTTGAAATCTCTCTTCTTTTTTATTTGTAGAAAAGTAACCAAGTTTTTGTTAATGATTAATACTTTGGGAAGAAGTTGGTGTACAGCAATTTTTGTTGTTGCATCTGAAACTAATCTTAATAATCTAACAGAGAAAAGTTTATTGTAATTTTAAATTGTGAAATTTGATGCTTTTAAGTTTATTTAAATGATCGTGTAGTATAAATTTTGACTCGTTTAAAATTACAGAGTATGTATTGTTCGATTCAGAAAAAGTTCTCTAATTTAAAAGGTAACAATTAAAAAACGATAGAAAATGTTTAATTCCCGATTTTTTTAATATTTAAATGTTTTAAGGGGTTTTTGTTAATTTACTTCATAAGAGCTCAAACTTCCAGACAAGAAATAATTTTACATATAAAGAAACCAAAAGTTTTTGAAAAATTAGAAAAATGTTTAAAAAGAAAATTGAAGTCAGATTAGTTTTGATACAGACACTGGAAAAAATTTAGGAGACACCGTAATTGAAGAATTTTGACCTACTGTAGTTGTCACTATGACAAAAACTATTTTAAGATATGCTATCTACAATAGTTAGCTGTCATGACGATCTTTCAACTGCGACAATAAATATATTAGCTGTCTTAGCGAATTTTTAGAAGTGATGACTAAAAATTGTCAGTTTAAAAAAAAAGTTTCGAATGTTATTCTTTCTTCTTTTTGTAAGATCTAAATGTGCAACTAGACACACATTAGAGTGACCCAAAAACACACAAATAAAATTTTTTTGTAATGTTTTACTCTGACCCAGAAATTTAACATATTTCCTTGTGAATTTTCTTCTTGATTTTTCATAAACTTTAAACATGCTATAACGTCATTAAAGAATTGGAAAATAGTGAGTGAGACCTTTTTTGGGATCTCAGAAATGAGATTTGATATTAATTTTTCAATATCTCTTAAAAAATTAAAAAGTTAAAAAAATCCCCCTTCGGATTTGATTCTGGATTGTTTCAAGTGCGCATTTTTCTCAAAAATCAGTGTGCAAACTTTGAAATAACATTCACTGCAAAAATAAAATTTAAAAAAGTACAATAAAAATGGTATCTTATATAATTTTCAAAATAATCAATCTTTTAAAAATCATTATTATTTGTTTACCGATTTAAACATTATTAGGTTATATAAAAAAATTTTAATTATTTTAAAAGACGATTTAGAAATTGTAGTGTATAACTATAAAGTCACAATTACATTAATAGGATCATAATTTATTTTTTTATCAAAATCTACCTACTTTATTCTATATAATTAAAAGACTCAATTTTTCATATTAAAAATAATACGCCAAAAATAGTTGGTATATTACATTAAAAACAAATAAAAATCATATTTCAATATCAATAAATACATTTAATTTGTCAAATTACATTTATAGTGAATAACCTCAAATAAATTTACATTAAGTGATTTTAGAAATTCTTTTTATTTGCTTGCATTTATAATGGTTTTTTGAAATAAAGGTATTTATTTTCAATAATTAAAAATTCTACTTTCTTTGTTTGTAACAATTTGTTTTCACTAATTATTTTACAAACAAATTTTGACGTCAAAAATCTTTATTTTAATTCATAGTCCTTTTGAAAAAATTTTAATAATTAAAATATTTAAAATAGAAAATAGTTCGTGAAAATCTTTAAAAATTACAAAATTACTTCTATTTATAGATTTTAATTTGTTTTTTGAAATGCAATGGAAGGCAATGGAATTTATGTTAGCTAAATTCACTGAAAAAAAACTCAAATATAAAAGTTATACTGTCAGCCAACGCTCAGATTAAATTAGTGTACACTGGTTCTCGTCCGATCACCAAAGTTAAGCAATTTTAAGCGTGGTCAGTACTTAGATGGGTGACCGCTTGGGAATACCACGTGGTGTTGGCTTCCTATTTTTTTTAATTTTAAAAAATTTACCTATTTACTAAAAATTTACCATATTTGTTTACAGATATAAATATAATTTTCTTTAGCAAGTATATTTGTTTTCTTTAAAAAAAGTGCTACTATTATGTAAAATTTAAGAGTTAAAAATATTAAGCAAACATTTTTATTTTGACTGAATAGCTAAAAAGGGAACTTTTCACAATAGCAATTGGATAAATTTTAGTGACCATATAAAAATAAAAACTGAATGTAAATGAAAGAATTTTCTCAGCTCTCCAAGAAATTAAAATATTTTCCAAATTATGAAATATTGTAAATAAAAATTTAGACATTTTTCCTAATAAGAGTATATAAGAATTATATGACCATGTACTATTTATATTACAAATAACCTTCTAATAATAAATATGTTGAAAACAAACTTGTTTAAACTTTTCGAGGAACTTTTACTGTACAAAGTTGTTCATAATAAGTATATATCATTTCATTTTCGATACAATTAATGAAAAAAAATAACACAAATGGAAATAATAATTTAAATAAATTAATAAATTATTAACTAATTTTGATAAATTGAACTTATTGTTTATTTTGTACCAATTGCCAATTTAAACGAATTCTATAGGTAATCTTATTAAACAAGTTGAAATCTTTTTTATATGTTGCAAACAAAATTTTACTGTCAAAAATAACGACAGTTAAAAAAAAATTATAAAATTTTACGGAATACGAAATCTGCTATTTTCAGATATTTTTCTTAACAAAAGCTTAAGAAAATAACATTTTTCAAGAGTTTACCTATAAAATTACCATATTTTTTTTTTACTATAAATCTGTAATGTACTGGTTCAGTATGCTTAAAATTAATCATGCAAACAAGAAAACAAGAATTATTAAGAATTATTTTGCCAAATAATAATTTATCATTTCCATTTTTTAGACTTAATGTAATTTGCCTTGTTATTATAAACTAAAGATTGTTTTATATATAAATATGAGTTGTGTATTAACAATAATTCTGTTTTTCATGATTTACAAACATTATTAAGTAAATGAAGGTGTATCTATATATCTTGCATTTGATTATAATCTAAAAATATTTTTTTTATGAATATGAATTTTTTCAAACTTCAAATATTTTATTTCATTATTTCTTTATTCTTCTTTTTAACAATTTTTTTAGGCTATTTATGTTCGATAATTGAACCACAACACCTAACTTTTAAATATTTAAAATAATTTAATGAGTCCAATAACTGAGGCACAATAAAAAAAATGTTCACAAAATTTATTGCAAATTGAAATTTTTTACCAATTTTTAAATAAAAGCTTATATCTCTTAAATGAATTTATCAATTTAAGTGTACCTTGAATATAATTAAAAGGCATGAAACAGAGTTCCACTTACAGTTCAAAAATTTCAAAAAACTAATTTTTTTATAATTTGTTTAAAAATTGTTTATAAACAATAAATTTTTTTTAATGTTTTGCGCCTTTTAAACGTTGGGAAAAAATATTAAAATACACTTAAAACTCTATGGAATCAAAATCTATTGAGAAAATTTTTTGGGTCGTAAAAAATTCGTAAATCGGAAATAGGTTTTCCTTATATTTTATTATTTGGTAGCATTCTGAATGCTAAATAAGTAATTAAAAACGTTTTCAAACTTTTTTGCATACTTATTTAGAACCTAGAATACTAAAAACATAAAACTAAAAAAGAATTTCGACCAAACGAAAATCTCATGGAATGACAAAAAAAATCGCTTATTAATGTTCTCAATAAATTTCGATCCTTAGAATTTTAAATTTATTCTTTTCCCTATTCTTAAAAGGAGCAGAATTGGGAAAGAAATTAATTATTTATAAACAATTTATAAACAAATTATGAATTTTTTTTTAATTTTTAAACAGTACAAGTGGGACTTTATTTTATTTCTTTTGGTTCTATCTAAGGTACACCTAAATCGATAGATTCATTTAAGAGATGAAAGCTTTTAGTTATAAAGTGTTAAAATTCTTCATTTTGCAGTAACTTATGTAAAAAAATGTTCGTTTGATAGAAACATTTTTAGAATCCAACATAATAATTTTTTCATTATTTCGATAAAACAGAAAAATCTTTTTTTTTGTGCGCCCTGATTTCACGAATTCTGTCCCAATATAATTTTTTCAATAGTTGTTTTTTCAAACTTTTTTTTTTTCAAAAAACTTACCGAAAAAAACCTTTTAAATACACTACTGGCCAAAATTGTGAGTCCACTTACAAAAATGGGATTGAAAGCATGACCGTCTTAAAATGTTGATAACTCTGTAAGATATTAGCGAATTGAAAATCCCCATTGACCATTGGAAAGCTTATAAAATTTTCCATTAAATGTCTCTATTTTAAAGATTTTTCTGTTTAATAGAAATGGAGATTCAACGTGATAAAGACAGGTGGTTTATTCGTTTTTTGTGAATTTTCATTGTTCAAGTTTGATGGACCGCATTTTCTAGAAAAATAATTGGAATAATGTGAAATTAAACTAAATTAAACCTGGAACTATTAGCTTTAAAATAAGCCAAAGAAAACTTAAATCTCTTGACTAGTTCAAAAGTTATAAGTAAATATGTGTAAAGAACAAAACGCAACGATTCCTATGTTTCCCCCCCTCTCCGTCTGCCGACAGTAGAATCGTTGCGTTTTTTCGTATCGTACATTTACTTATAACTTTTGAACCAGTCAAGATATTTGAATTTTCTTTGGCTTATTTTAAAGCTAATAGTTCAAAGTTTAATTCAGTTTGATTTAAATTTTTTCCAATTACTTTTCTAGAAAACACAGCCCACAAAACTTGAACACTAAAAATTCACAAAAAACGAAAAATTCATTTGTCTTTATCACATTGAATCTCCATTTCTATTAATCAAAAAAAGCTTTAACTTAGGGTCATTTAACGGCAAATTTTATAACCTTTCCAATGGTGAATGAAAAATTTCAATTTGCTAATATCTGACAGAGTTATCAACATTTTAAGACGATCATGTTTTTATACCCATTTTTGTAAGTGGTCCCACAATTTTGGCCGGTAGTGTACAATCACCTAAAAATGGAAAATTACCTTTAGTAGAATACAGGCAAAAACATAAAATTATCCAATTCTGTCCAAGAACTTTTTTTTTCCTCTTATTGAATATCTGCAGAAAAGTGATGAAACCATCATTGTAAACTCGATCAGTGGTCTAGGTAACGGCATTAGAAAATCAGGATAAGAACATTTCACTTCATCTAATGCAATAGACCCCTTTATGGACAAACGCTGCTCGCCTTAAGTCAACTCGTTTTTACCTGTTTCGCAATACACGTTGTAAAGAGCGTACAATATATAGAGAGAGGAAAGATCGTGTTCAAGACTTGCCAGAAACCCGGCACGACTTAAATAAAGTCATCACGTCACCACATCATGACACGCAATTAAGTTGTTCGACTTCTGAGAGAAGATCCCACGTAAGAAATCGAATGATTAGACGATTTCATCAAATGCGGTCGTTGGCTCGGTTTCGAGTGTCACTCTTTGCAGCGGCTTCATCAGAATTTCTAATAAAGCCGTTGCAGGTGTAAAAAAAACACAACCAGACCTCCATGAATCACGTGTCGCAAAGCGAGCCGCTAGGACACGTGTATCTGCAACATGCAATCGTCCAAGGATGGTTCGTGTAGCTTTCTGTACTTTGCACCCTCCGGTTGCACTACATCCGCCAATCAGAATTCACAAGCCAGCAATACTCTCTCGAGAACAATTAGTTGCCTGAGATTTAATTTAACTTTGATGAATAACTTTATAGCGAAACATGTGTTCTGTTTTTTGCTCCAAGGCATCAGAATGTCAATTTTAAAGCAGAGTCTTGCGACAAAATTTATTCAGAATTTATAACGAAAATAGAAAATTGTTGGTATGGTGTAATTTAATATAATTGATATGGGGAGGAAAATTACCTCGGTGTTTTTCTACTTGGATAATAAAGTCAGCGCTGATTTTCGTAATGATGATGAAAAGAGTGGTAAAAAAATAATTAAAAAAAACAGGAGTTGGACTGGAACGCATCGAGGGTTCCATACACAAACTTAGAAATGCATATTAAAACATGTTTTAAATTATTTGTTGTTTTAATTAATAGAATTAAATCAATTGAATCATAACCCGTGTGGAAAAAATTTGAGATATGCACCAGGTCAAACGATTCTGACGAGTTTAAAAATTTTCATCCGCCATATTGGACCCGACATTTTTAGTTTTTGAAAACCAACTTTAAATTCCGTATCAACTATCTCAAAGAACCCGGAATAGCGAGTTTCAAATGAATTTGACGATTTTTAAATTTTTTATCCTCCATATTGTATCCTCCATTTCGAATTTTTGAAAACCAACTTTAAATTCTTTTTCAGCTACCTCAAAAATACACCGAATTCTTAGTATCAAATGAATCTGACAATTTTTAAATTTTTCGTCTGCCATATTGGATCCGCCATTTTGAATTTTTGAAATCCAACTTTAAATTCGGTATCAACTACCTCAGCTTCCCAAAAAACCCCGAATCTACCTAAGACCCCGGAAATATCGAGTTTCAAATGAATTTGACGATTTTTAAGTTTATTATCCGTCATTTTCAATTTTTGAAAACCAACTTTAAATTCTCTTTCAGCAACCCCAAAAACCCCCGAATTGCAAGTTTCAAATGAATCTGACGATTTTTAAATTTTCCGTCCGCCATATTGGATTCACCATTTTGGATTTTTCATAACCGACTTTTAATTCGTTCTCAGTTATCCCAAAACCCCTTGAATTGTTAGTTTCAAATGAATCTGACAATTTTTAAATTTTTCGTCCGTCATATTGGATCCACCATTTTTGGCGGATTTATTTTGGAAAATTAATATCAGATTTGTAATCAGCGACCCCAAAATCCCCCGAATAAGCTGAGAAGTTTAACTTTTATAAGCTACATCTATAAATATAGCTTCTAAGGTCAATTAAAGGAAATTTTTTCAAGCAAGCAATTAGCGTAGTTGGTAAGAGCGTATGCTTTTAGAGCCCAGGGTTGAGTGTTCAATTCCCCCAAGCGTCAAATTTGAATTTATAAGTTTATCGATAATTGTCAGCAATGCGTTGGAATGGTGATAAAAATCAATAATATGTAGCACACTTGCCTTAGAATTGTAAAATAATAATTAATAATAATTATTTTAGTCATTTTCATGCATAAAGAAATTTAAATTCCGTCCGTCTGTCATCCACAGAAAAATAACAATAGATGTAAAATATTATTTTTTTAAATCTCTTTTTTTCTAATTTTTTTCACTTAACAAAATACAAGGCTCGCTACATTTTTAAACTAATTTTTAATTGTTTAAAAAATGTATTTTTTTTATTTTTTCAAATTTTAATCATTTTTTTAATAGGTATCGATTCTTTAGTAACAATTAACAGAAAATTTGTTCATTTAATATTTTCTTTAATTCTTTAAACAATTTAAATTGTTTGAGATAACTTTATATAAAATTCTTCTAGAAGCATTTTGTTTTTTGCTTTCTTCATTAAAAAAATATATCAGGAGTTCTTCCATCTGCATCTTTCAAGACTTTATAATTGTTTACAAAATTTACATTTGTGTAAACAATTTATTTTTTGCATATTTTAGAGGTTTATGCCTATTTTTTTTCATAACTCATAGAGGAAGCTCTTTAAATCTCTTCTACTATAACAATTTATTTTTCGCATATTTCGCATATTTCATAACTCATAGAAGAAGCTTTTTAAGTCTCTTCTTCAAACTTGTTTAAAACTTTTTTGACTTTTTTTATAACAATGTAGAACTATTTGAGTTTGTTTAGAACTTGTTAAAACCTGTTTAGAACGACTTTAAGACAGTTTAGAACTTCTTTAAAACTGTTTAGGCTAATTTAGATTTATTCCAAATTGTTTAAAATTAGTTTAAAAGCTCTTTCAAACTACTTTCAAAATCTTAGAACTTCTTGAACACTTTTGAGCCTGGTTCAAACCTATTTCAGAATATTTAAAACTATTTAGAACTGGATGAACACTATTTAAAACAAATTTTAAACTATTTAGAACTTGTTTAGAACTTATTCAGAACTAGTTGTAAACTAGTTTAAAACTATGTAGAACTTGTTTAAGACTGTTAACTTTTAAATAATATGAATCTTAGTTTAATTTCAATTAATAATATGCTTATGTCCTGTTGCGTTGTTTTCTTTTAAAATGTCAATGTTTTAAGAGTTTGTTTTTTTAAAGTTCATGATTTATTCATTCTTATATTCTGTTCACATCTGGTCGCTATAGACTTCTTTTTCAATCATTCAACTGTTGAAGAAAAGTATATTTGAACATTAAGTTTAAGTGATATGATGTTATATTTCAATTATCCTCGCATTTATCATATTATTAGTTGCCTCGAATCTACAGATGGTATGTTTTTAAAAATGCCTAAAATTAGCTTAGTACTTACAAACACAATGGAAATATTTTTTAATTTACAAGATTTACTGAAATAAGGTTTACCTGAAATTAAAATGCGGTTTAGACTGAAAATTTAAAAAATAAGAATTTTTTAATAATTCGAACATTATGCTTAAAATGTTTATAAACGTAGAATAATTATTTCGCTATATAATTATTTACTCTGATCATTGTTGTTAATTTCAAATCAAAATCAATATTACTTAAAATTGTTTAAAATTAACATAAATTAAAATTTTTATTAATTGCAATTTAAATTACACTGAAATCTTAACCGATTTGAATTTAGATTGTTAAACGTGATTTTAATCAACTTGAAGTTCTGAACGTTCAGATGAGCGAAATTATTATTGTAACATTTTCCAAATTCAAATTACACCAAAAATAATGTTCTCCATACCAAAAAATTGATTTGAATATTTTAATTCATTTAGTTTTTTATATCTTGTGTTCCCAAAGTTATTTTCAAAGATATTTCCAAGAGAAAAAAAATTTCGTTCAAATCAACGTTTAAAACTTCAGGGTCATTGGTTTTATCGGTACTTTATTTTTTTTATGTACACATTTATAAAATTGTATTTTGATTAAAATTTTGAGCAATAAAAATTTAGTTAGTTTTTAATAATATTTTCACGCTATAAAATTTTTTTTAATCCATTCAACAAGTCGAATTTGCAAGCTTGTACTCCTAGATGTCAGTAGAAATTTCTGTGGACAAGAATAACTTTTTCCCGCCAATGAAAGTTTCGCACGACCGCTACAGGAGGGTGCTAGTGACCGGAATTTGTGATGTTCGCACAGAAGACGACTGGATTGGAAATTCAAATATTCCCAGATAGATTACGATGGCAAAAAATTAATTAAAATCTTTTACTTATTTTATATTGTAACCCAGTTATTACTACTAAATAAATAAGTAAATAAATAAATTTTTAATTTAGCGTAACTTACGCTAAATTAACAATTTTATGCAAGTATTAATAGGTTTTTTAAAGATAAATATTCCTAATTTATAAATACAGAATTCACAATTTTATTATTGTACATTTAATGTTATTAGAAATAATAAGTCTACGGAAATAGTATTAAATTAAATAGCACAAAGTAGATTAAATGTTAAGAATAAAAAAAATATTATATTATTAATTTTTACCTGCGTTATATTCCAAATTCCTTATTCAGTAATATTAAAAAATTCATCTATCATACTTTCATTAATCTTCAGCAAACAAAGGTCAGTGTCCGATTAATGACAAATGATCTCACGTTATTTATATGACGTCCACTAATTTGCTTAATTCAAAGAGAATAAAGTAACACCAACTCTACTATATCTCTGTTTCTTCAAATTTATATAAGAATCTTCTTTATAGAACAAATTTCAAAATTGTAAATTTGTTACAGATTTTAAAAATAAAGGGTTGTAGAAAATAAAATATGTCATTGCTTTTGCGAATTACGAGTTGGACTTGTAATAATTTTTAAAAATGTTATAAATATTAGTTTTAATAATATCTTTAGCGTCCTCCAATTTATCATTTTAAAGATGATTAATGAATACAATTTTGGACATTTTTTAAAAATTTTAAAAGAAAAAAAAATTTTATGAAATAGAAGAACGATGTTAAGATGAGAATATTTAGTACAAGATTAAATTTAGGATAATTTGAAATAAAAGAATAAAAGTCTTCAAAAAAGTAGAAAATTGAGAAATTTAAAAAATGTAGATAAAAGCATTGAATATTTTTTTTAAATTCGTAGTTACAAGATAAAAACTAAAAAATTAAAAAAAAAAATTTCCAAGAAATAGAAAAATTATGACTAATTGAATAATTAATTAAAATGCAGGGAAGGACTAACAAAAATTGTGAAATATCAAGAAAATTAAATAAATAGGAAGAAAATGGAGAAATGTTTATTCTTCTGTAAAAAAATGTAAAATGTACAAAAAATAAAAAAATTTGGTAAGAATCTACTAAAAAATTAGATAATATAAAAATAAATTTAAAAAATGTTTATAAATATAAATAAACTTCAGAAAAGAAATTTAAAAATCATTTAAAAATTAAAAAGTTTAGGCATATTAAACCAAAACCATTTTTATAATAATATTACAGTTGAAAAAAGTCCAAAAATAAATTTAGAGAAATAAAGAAAATCTGAAAAATTTATGAAAGAATAAGTAAGTTTGTAAAAAATCTAGGAAAAATAGACAAGGTGTAGAAACAAATTGAATAAATTTACAAAAAAATTAGCGCATTTGTTTTTAAAAATATGGAATTATTCATAATTATGAAAATCAACGAAATAAAAAGTTTAGTGTATGCTATAACAAAATTGTGTAAAATAATATTAAATAATTTGTATAAAAAGAATAAAATTAAAGGAAATCATAAAATAAAAAGACAAATACAGAAAACATAATAATAGCAACAGTAGAAATAAATTTTAAAATTTTGTAAAAATAAGAAATTATAAGATAAAAATTAAACAGTTTCGAAAAAGTGAAATCTTTTAGAAATATTGTTAGAATTAAAAAAAGGATTATTGTGACTTTGGAAAATAATCAATATTATTTCATTATAATGCATTAATTAATATGGATTGAAAGCTGAATTAATTGAAATTTAAAAGTTTAAACGAATTGGAAAATGAGTTAATTTTACGTTTGGAACTTATTTAATTAATTTTAATGACTGAAAGATATAAAAATTTTATACTATTTTTTGTAACCTTCATAACGAAAATTTGTAGATCGTAGGTAATTTGATAATCTTATTAGCACAATTTTTAAAATTTTTTAAAGAATAAAAAATTAAAATTGAAATGTTGAAGATTTATTCACAAATATGTGTTTTTTTATGTTTGCGATTGTTTACATGCAATATTAGACATTCGGAGAAGTGTTAAGTTTTTTTATTTAAATCATGATTTTAATGCAAATGCCCCAATTATGATTTAATTCATGATTTAAATCAATTGCCGTCCTGAAAGGAATAGAAATAATATTTTTTCGAATTTCATTTTGATGATAAAAATTACATTTTTTAAGACCACTCTTAATTTTAATAACTGTTTTTTTATATGTTTATTAATAATGTCTAACGGATAATTATTTAACACTAATTTTCCTCTAATATTATTTGAATTAGATAAATTATTACACACAAAAAAAAACTTGTATCAAAAAACGAATTGCAGTTCAAAAACAAAACATTCTACTAATAGAGTTGTCTTTTGGTCAGACATAACATAAGTATAAATAATATCAAGAATACAAAAAAATAATTTATTTATATACCAACTCGAATTTACATTGAATACAATAATTTGCATAGGCATTCAAATTATGCAGCTCTGAACCGCAAAAAAAGTTTCAATTCAATTCAATTGCAAAGACGCGAAGCAGGAAAACCAATACGTCTCCGTGTGCCGGCCATGATGGATTACTGGAGCTATGGGAAACTATCTGTCAAGTACAATATCGACCCTCGCCCTCTTCGTCCGACCCCCGCGACTCAGGGTCGCTCCCTTTTGCCACAGTTGCCATTTCCGACATGTATGCGTGCTTATTGCTTAAACACAAGAATTTAGCTACCCTTTCTTTCAAAATTACTGAAAATGAAAATCTGTTTATTAAGAGTTTTAATAAAGAATAATATTAAGTATTATAAAAAAATATATAGGTATATTAGTAAGGGGTCATCTACATATTACGTCACACAAAATTGAACAATTTTAGACCCCCCCCACCCCTTCCTCATGTCATATTTTTTACATGGTAAAATTTTTAACTTAATACAGAGTGTCTCAAATTTATTGACCCCCCCCCCCCCCCCTTTCTAGAGTGTAACGTATATGTGGATGACCCCTAAATATTTATGTTATAATAATTGAACGACATAAAAACCACTATTTTTCATAAACAAATTATGTAAATTGATCTCCAATTAAAAACAAATTTAATATTTGTCAATCTATAATAACTTGAACTCGGAACAAAGAGTTATATTAAAACTGCCACCACGTGTTGAGTAGAGTTGCAAAATTCTCGGTAATTTAAAATCCGGTTACATTCTCGAGAATATAACCGAGAATATTCTCCTTTCGGAGAATTTATGAGAATTTTCTATGTTCGAATGAGCCCCACTATTTTGAAACACAAACAATTTATTTTAAAAAAAGGATAAAGAACAAAATAATTATCATTACAATAAATTAACTATAAGTCAAAGAAGTGTATAAATTATTATTATTAAATATAACAATTATGAACAATTTTAAAATGAAAGAAAGTAATTTAAATTTGAGAAAAATACTTCAAAATTTTAGAAATAAATTGAAAAAAATTAGGTTAATGAAAAATTGGAGAAAATAATTGAAAATTGAAAAAAATAATTCAAATTGATATAAATAATTAAAAATTTCAAAAATTAATTCAGAAAATGATTAAAATCATTAAAAATTTAAGAAAATTATGAAGAAATAATATAAATAATTTAAAATGAAGAAAATAGTTACAATTTAAAAAAATAATTGAAACAATTGCATTAACATAATTTAAAATTGTGAAATTGAGAAATAATTGCAAAAGATACAGAATATAGGTACATAAAATACAAGAAAATCGTAGATATAATTGAAAATTGAATAGAAAAATGAAAATTTCAGATAAATAAATAAAAACTTTTTGAAAATTATGAAAAAGAACGTAAGTAATTTAAAAAAGAAACAAATAATATAAATAATTGAAAATTGAATTAAATAATTGAAAATGATTAAAAATTAAAGAAAATAATGGAAAATTTGAGAAAAATATTTTAGAATTTTAGAAAAGAATTTAAAAAAATAAGAATATTAAAACTTGTGGTAAATAATAAAAAAATGATTTTAAAATTTGAAACTTAAAAACAATAATTGAAATATAATGAAAATAATAATAAGTTGAAAAAAATTCTGTTATTTTTCTTTCAATTGTCAGCTATTTTTTTAAAATTTCAATGTAAATCTTTAATCTTCAGTTTAATTCTTTAATCTACTATTTATTTCTTTAATTTTGAATTATTTTCTTTAATTAATTCAAAACTCGTATTTTCTTAATTATCAAATATTTTCTTGAAATCTCAATACAATTCTTCAACTTCTAAATGATTTCTTTAATTTTTATTTATTTTTTACAATTGTTTCCATTATTTTCATCAGTTTTCAATTGACAATTTATTTTTTCTATTTCAATTTTATGATTATTCATCATTTAAAATTTTTTTTTTCGAATGCCGATTATTCTCCATTTTACGAATTTTTTTCCTATATTTAATTTTTTTTTTAATAGTGAATTATTTTCGTCAATATTTAATTACTTTCATCATATTGTAAATTTTCGTTTAATTGTAAATTATTTTCTTGAAATTTCCATTTAATTCTTTAATTTCCAATTTATTTCTTCAATTTTTAATTATTTTCTTGAATTTTCAAATATTTTCTTTAATCTTTAATTTTTTATCAATTTTCAATTAATTCCTCAATATTCAATAATTCTCTTACTTTTTCAATTATTTTTTTCACTCATAAAAATTGTTTTAAAATTCCAATTCAATTATTCAATTCGAAAATTATTCTCTTTAATTCTCAGTTATTTTCTTCAAATTTAAATTTCACTTTAAAATTTTCAATTATTTTCTTTAATATTACAAAATCAGCGCCTTTTTTCTATTATTTTTTTCGATTATTATTAAGTTTTTTTAATTTTAAATACAATTGTTCAATTATTTTTTTTAATTCTATTCTTTAATTTTTATTTTCATTCTTCAGTTTTCAATTGTTTTTTTCTATGTTCATGAATTCTCGGCTTTTTTAAATTAATTTTTTTCAATTTTAAGTATATTCCATAAATTTATTCAATTCTTCAATTTTTTATTGCTTTCTTCAATTTTTTAACTATTTCCTTCAATTATTAATTATTTTTTGCAATTTTCAATAATTTCCTACAATTTTTTCAATTTTTAATGATTTATCTTAAAATTTTATAATTATTCTTTGATTTTTAAAATTATTTTGTTCGGTTGTATATTAATCTAGCCATTTTTTTAATTTTGTTTTCAATTGTCAATTATTTTCGTTTTTTTGTAATTTTTTTTTCAATTATCAATTATTTTTTTAAATTTGTATTTAATCCCTAATTTAATTTCTTAATTCCTAATTTTCAATTTATTTCCACAATTTTTTATTATTTTCTTCAATTTCAATTATTTGTTTGGATTTTCAGTTCAGTTGTTTAATTTACAATTATTTGCAACTGTTAACTATTTTGTTTAAATTTAATATATTTATTGTTTATTTTTAAAATTTTTTTGAAATTCTTGATTAGAATTTTGGTCGGTTATATTCCCTGTTATATTCTCGTTCTCATTACCGTTCTCCAGGTAATATTACTTTTTCCCAACTCTATAGTGTTGAGTAGAATAAAAGCACGAGAAAAAGTCGGTAGCGCCATCTGTAGGTTGTAGCAAATACTTTATGTCTTTATGTTGCATATCAACCACCTCAATGCGTTGAGTAAACTTAACAGAAAGTTGATTTAACCTTATAATTTTTTTCTAAATCAAAACCTAATTAATTAATTAATATTTTGTTTAAAAAATGTATAAAAGTCAAATTTTATTTGTTTAATAACTTTTGAATTAAATATTACTTAACAAAATCCATCAAAAAAAAATTGTGAAGGACTTTTTAAATAGCAAAATGAGCTGGTATTTTTTAAAATAGGATGAAAATTACAAACTTTTGCTACATTCAAAGAAAAAATACAAAATGTTAAATAATTAATATTTGACAATTGGCTAAACCTAATTTTTTCTGAAAAATGTACACCTGGATCTTTTAAAATGTGGTAAAATCAATTTTAATTATATTTTCATGTGATGTGTAAACTCACTTTTTAGTTAGAGGTTATGTCAATAGAGAGAACCTTTTTCATAAAATTTATAATTTTTTAAATCTTTATTTCTGGAAAAAAATAAATATTTTACTGAATAAAAACTGTAAAAAAATGTGTGCATAATTCGTTCTCTACAATTTTTGCAATTTTTTGAAACAGATATCAACAAAAATTATGGTTTAATCGAATTATTTTTAATCGAACTCTTTGCTTTAAAAAACATTTTAAAGGAAAGTTTATTTATTTCAATACCTATTGTAAAACAAAGATTTTATAAAATTTCATTTTCTGCATTAAACATTAAATCATATTATTTTAACAAAACAAAAAAACATTTTTTATTTCACGAACGATATTATTATCAACATTTTGTGGAAGGGAAAAATTCTATTTTATTAAAAACATTAAAATTATAACATTAATTTCTTCTTCTAATTTCATTGGTTAATTAATATTATTCTTATTGTCATCAAAATTTTTCAAAGTTTTGTAAATAATTTATTTTTCAGCATAAAATATAAATTTAGTCTCTTACAGTTATTACACATGAATCTTAAATCAAGTAGACTAGTTTGATTTACAATTTTACATTTACACTAAACCTACAAAATTAAATTTTATGCCCAAGTAAATTTAGTGCATATTGCGGTGATTGTTTGTCATAAAGTTAAATAAAAAAATATACACATTAATTATTATTGTTACCTAAAAACTATTAGTTTTACGAAAAGAAAGACATTAATATTTACTTTTTCAAAATTTTTATGCAAATGAAATTTATTACGATTTAAGATAATATTTAAAATATACAGATTTTGTACAGATTCAAACGAAAAGTTAAATTTTCAAAAAGAAGAAAATCTATTTCTTTTCAAAATCGTAATACATTTTAATGATAAAGTAAAAAAACATTTTTTGTTCCAAGTGAGATTAAAATTCGAGTTTTTTGTAATTAAAAAAAATAAAGTTTCTTTATTATTATTATTTACCAAAAATTAAGAAACAGTTACCTAATAGTTTCATCGAGTCGAATAAATATGTAGGTGAAAAAGCTTGTCAAACAATTAATATTTTAATTACTATGGTTTTAAATCAATTAAGATTTAAAATAAAATTTCCTTATTTTCGTAAAATCTAAATAAAATTTACATTCTAAATTCCATTTCCTGCAATTGTACATTCCCATCAAAATATTTATTCTGTTACATTTCTCCAAAAGTAAAAAATTTATCTTTCTAATCAATTTCCCTTTTCATATATTTATAAATCGACATTATTTATTGTACTATTATTACAAAAAATATTACTACTATTAAGATAGCAAAATTTATATATTAAAAATATTATTCCTCAACAATTTTTAAATTCCGTTTCAAAAAGACTTTTCACGACTTTTTACGAATATCGAAAATTGTTCACATTACCTACTTCTTAAATCTTAATATTTTCATATTAAATTTGTAATCATATTTGGTTATAACTTATCACTTTAGTGAAACAATACTCGCTATTTACACTCACACACTACTTAATGTCTATTAGGAACATTTTTCCGACAGCCGCATAATAAATTAAATACTAAATCAATATTCAGCCTCAGACTTTCAAAATTCTACATTTTATTAAAAATCTAACTCTCAAGATTAAAAAACACATATTTATAAAATTCTCGTTGAATGACAATTATTGGCACGTATTTTGTACTTATTGTTAGTTTCCTTCTTTGGATTTGACCGCGCAAGCAGATACCTGTGGAATTCCGTTCAAGAAACTTTCACTTTTTTTTGCCGTCCGTTAAAGTGCACTTCGAAAGAGTCGATTTTTCAAAATCAGAATATAAAATACTTGAACAAATTGTACTGTAAATAATTTTTTTTTTTTTGAAATTGTATAAAAATGAGAAATGTCTGAGTTCATATTAAAAACTAATAATTTCTTATATACATTAAAATACCTTTTTCAGTATCAGTATTTTATTTATTTACCCAAATATTTAATTTTGATTTTGAATTTTGCAAAATTTCCACATTTCAATTTTATGAAATATTATTTTATCGTATCTTAGATGAAGCTTTAACAAATTGTTAATTTTTCACTATTAATAGGACTTTAGTTAAACTATCACTGCACTCAGCACAAAACACAGTATTTGTACACTAAGTGGTTATAATTTTTTTCTCTAAAAAACAATTTTTTAAGTGAAAAAATGTAGAAATTTGGAGGAACGCTATTTCACTGGTGCGTTATGCTCGCGGCCATCTTGACTCAGTTTGAGAAGCGCAGCTGTGTGAGTCCCCCACCCTTCTATTCAACCCCTAATTTCTAAACTTCAATAGCCCCGAATGGTCTCTTCATTTTTATTACCGTGGAAATTGAAAAATAATTATTTGCCTTCACGCTTCAAAAAATGCTATTTTTGTAATTTTTACAATTGGTCAAACATAACTGTTAAAATTTATAAGTTTATACCCCAAAATTAAGAACATGAGGTACTTATGAAACATAACAATATTGTAACACAAGTGCTTATATTACATTAAAAGTAATATATTTTTTAGTACAAATAAAATCTTACATTAAAAATCATACTGAGTTTTCATTAAAAGTTTATTTGCTTTAAATTGTACCTAGTTTCGAAAATTACTGATTATAATGTAAATTACTTGAGTTTAAATAACTTTTTTTCATTTCAGAATTTAATTGAGTTTGCAATTTTCACATGTTTCTACATTTTTTCACATCGTAGAATATATTTTCATTGTTTAGCAGTGAATTGGAAAAAAATTGGCATTTTCCATGGCACTTTTTCGAAAATATACGGTGCAACTTAATAAGTATTGCACACCCTGCAGCATACAAGGGCAAAAAAAATTACGTAAAGTTTTGTATCTTAATTTCTAATAAAGGTAAACCATTTATCAAATATTCATCATAAAGCTTATGTCATTGACTTAAACAATAACTTAAAAATAAATTGAAAAAAAGCAATTTTCCATTGTTTAATTGCTTAAGATAAAGAAAAAAAATTTCCTTATTTTTTGGTAAACTTAAAATTAATCCACTTTTTTAACAAATCATCATATTTAAATTTTGAAAATGGCATGTGAAAGCTTATTTTACCACCTTTCAAACATTTTTCTAAAATTGTTCTACGATCATTTTTCAGCAAGATGTAATCATTTGTTTAAAAAAACAGCCCTTTTTCAATTGTTGATAACTTAACAACAATTGACTTTTGGAAAAAATTGTTCAGAGAAAAAATATTTCTTTTTATGTGTAGAATTAGGAGAAAAATAATGAATAAAAAACAAATTTTTTTAAGTCAAATAACTTGTATGCTCAAAATGTGTCAAAAAAATTTCTGGTTTTTAGGTTTTAAATACTTTTTTCCTAATTCTGAACATAAGAAAGAACGAAAAGAAACAATTTTTCTTTGAACAATTTTTTCGTAAAGTCAATTGTTCTTAAGTATTCAACAACTGAGAAAGGGCTGTTTTTAAAACAAATCACATTTTGCTTAAAAATTATCGTAGAACAATTTTGAAAAACCCATTTGAAAGGTGATGAAATAAGCTTTCAAACATCATTTTTAAAATTAAAATGTAATGAATCCTTTAAAAATTGTATGAATTTGAAGTTTACCAAGAAAACTTTAAATGCTCATTTTAATCAATTTAACAATGAGAAAATATTTGTTTTTATTTTTTTCAGGTTTTGTTTACATTTTACTTAAAAATTATCGTAGAACGATTTTGAAAAAAGCATTTGAAAGGTGATAAAATAAGCTTTCAAATACCATTTACAAAATTAAAATGTAATGATTCCTTTTAACTCCCTAAATCTAAATTTGTTAAAAATAACTAATTTGAAAGCAAAAACTCAGTCACTAATTGAAATAGTTCGATTTCTACTAATAATTTAGTAAAAAAAAACTAATTATTAGTCAAATTCATTTTTAGGTTATGTCAAAATAACTAATATTTTAGTCAAATTCTGTTTACTAATTCAATTAGTCAAATTTTAACTATTTTTAGTTATGTTTTTACTAAAAATTAGTCATTTTTTTACTAATAATTAGTTATTTTTAACTAATTGCTGAAATAAAAACTCAGGCAAGATTTGAATAATTATTAGTTATTTTTAACTAATTCAAATTTAGAGAGAAAATTGTATGAATTTGAAATTTACCAAGAAAACGTTAAATGTTCATTTTAAGCAATTAAACAATGAAAAACCATTTGTTTCTATTTTTTTAAGTATTGTTCACATTTTACTTAAAAATTATCGTAGAACAATTTAGAAAACATCATTTGAAAGGTGATGCAATAAGCTTTCAAAAATTAAAATGTATTACAAAATTAAAATGTAGCGATTTCTTTAAAAATTTCATTAATTTCCAATTTACCAAGAAAATATAAAATGTTTTTTGTAAGCAATTAAAATTTTCAAAAATCATTTGAAAGGTAATGAAATAAGCTTTCAAATACCATTTACAAAATTAAAATGTAATGATTCCTTTAAAAATTGTATCAATTTGAAATTTGCCAAGAAAATGTAAAATACTTATTAAGCAATTAAACAATGAAAAATTGTTTGTTTCTATTTTTTCAGGTATTGTTCACATCTTACTTAAAAATGATCGTAGAACAATTTGTAAAAAATCATTTGAAAGGTGATGAAATAAGCTTTCAAATTCCATTAACAAAATTTAAATGTAATGATTCTTTTAAAAATTGTACCAATTTGAAATTTACCAACAAAAAGTAAATAGTTCATTTTAAGCAATTAAACAGTGAAAAAAATGTTTGTTCTATTGTTTTCAGGTTTTGTTTACATCTTATTTAAAAATTATCGTAGAACAGTTCAAAAAAAAAAAAAAAAAAAAAAAATCATTTGATAGGTGATGAAATAAGGTTTCTAGTACCATTTACAAAATTAAAATGTAACGATTCCTTTAAAAATGGTATCAATTTGAAATTTGCCAAGAAAATGTAAAATGCTTATTTTAAGCAATTAAAGAATGAGAAAATTTTTGTTTCTTTTTTTTCAGGCATTGTTTACATCTTATTAAAAAATTATATGGAACAATTAAAAAAAAATTTAAAAATCATTTGAAAGGTGATGAAATAAGGTTTCAAATACCATTTACAAAATTAAAAATGATTCCTTTAAAAATTGTACCAATTTGAAATTTACCAACAAAAAGTAAAATGTTCATCTTAAGCAAATAAACAATGAAAAAAAGTTTATTTTCATTTTTTTCAATTAATGATAAAGTCAAAGATACAAGCTTCAAGAAAAATATTTGATCAAGGTTTTATCTTTACCAGAAATTAAGATACAAAACTTTATGTAATACCTTGTATGCTGCAGGATGGTCAAAACCTATTGAGCCGCACTGTAGGTTTTAAATATTAAAACAAGAAAATACTTCCCCTATTCTTAAAAAGCAGAAAGATTATTTTCAAATTATATTTCAGGCCCATCAAATCCGTAAAATCGACTTTATCGAGTTGCACATTGTCAAGAATGACTTTGCAAACTAAGTTACTGGCAAAATATGAATATTGCAGTTTGTTGCTTGTGTCAAAATATTTTCTCGAATGTTTTTAGAGTGACGTGAGCAATAATGTTGGCCTGTTTGAGTACCAGGAGAGCGGTAGGATGTCCTGGCAAAATGCGGCGTGAACGCCGTTTCGAATACCTGGCGTGGGATGCTCAACTGTTTAGCTCGTTTAGCCATAAATCATGGCTGTTGCAGGGTCAGCTGCCCGATGTTGGCCGCTTCGCATTCTTGCTTCACGAGTCGATATGAAGTTCCTTCTAAGCTTCGATGGCTGACCATAGCCCTGCCATTGACCGTAATCTCAACCCAAGTAATTCTGATGCGATTGATGATGATAATTCAAATATGCACTATGCAGTGGATGGTGCTGTTGATGCCCCTCATTTCCTCTCATGAAACTTCCGCCATTTTGCATTGAACCTATTCCAGTGTCGTGCATTAAATTCATTTTATTCTGATGTAGTGAACTGATTTCATTTTGGTGCAGTGAATTCATTTCATTTTGATGTAAAGAAGTGGTTGCATTTTGGTGTAAAGAGGTAGCTGAATTTTGGTGTAAAGAAGTGGCTGGATTTTGGTGTAAAGAAGTGGCTGGATTTTGGTGCAATGAAGTTCCGACATTTCGATGCATAGACGGGCCTGTATTTTGATGCAAAGAATTACCTAAATTTTGATGCAACGAAGTGTTTCGGTTTTGATGAGTCACATTTTGATGCAACGAAGTGGAACCAGTTTGCATTGACATTACTGTGTTTTGATGTAATGCATTTCCTGCATTTTGATGCAATGAAGTAGCACCAGTTTGCATTGATATGACTCCACTTGGATGTAAGGATGTGACGTCATTTTGACGCAAGGTCGTGATGTTATTTTGATGCATAGAGGAAATATCATTACGATGCATAGATGCAGTGTCATTGTGATGAAGAGACGAGATATCATTATGATGTAAAGTTGTAGCATCATTGTTGTGTAATGACGTGGTTTTATTTTGATGCAAATTCGAGACATCATTTCGATGCAAAGAAGTGACATCGTTGGGATGAAAAGCAGTGACATCATTTTGATGCAATGTTCCAATGTTATTTTGATGTAATGAATCAATTGCACTCGAATGCAAGGAAGAAGCTGTTGATAATGAATTTGGAGTTACTAATAAGGGTTCAGTTTGGCCTTGGATCATTTCATGGGATTTTGATTCTGACGATGAGCAGCCCAGTCTAACATCTTTCTTGGCCTTCATGCGTCGATTTTGAAACCAAATTTTGATCTGGCGCTCGGTTAAGCAAAGCGTCTCGGCAATTTCCACTCTGCGTCTTCTTGTCAAGTAACGATTGTAATTGAACTCCTTTTCTAGTTCCAGAGTTTGGTACCTTGTGTACGACTGTCTTGTGCGTTTTTGACCGGATCCTGTCATCTCTGCTGTAACAGGTGAAATTATAATTTTATTAAGTGTTTAAGTTTTAGATAACTTACAATTATTAACGTTACTCGTCGTATGCTCATCTTTCGTTCATTTTCTTTATTATTAAGGGCATTTAATGGAGTATGACGTCACTGGTTTAGGCAAAATTTGTCCGTAAACTTTTTCACGAGCTTTTTCATAACATACTAAATATTTTGACACCAAACTTTGTAGAATTACTTAAAATATCATCAAGATGGTCTGTCTGGCCCAAGCATGTTTGAAATATGCCTTAAACTTGATTTTTTTAAATTCGCTAATTTTCTAAAATTTTAAATAATTAATTTTAAGGCAAAATTAAAACATGTTTGGGTCAGACAGACCATCTGGATGGTATTTTAAGTAATTGTACAAAGTTTGGGCTCAAAATATTTATTATTTTAGGAGAAAGTTTACGTTAATATAATAAAATTAATGTAATTAAATTAATGTAATAAAATTAGTGGCAAATTTTGCCAAAACCAGTGACGTCATACTCCATCACATGCCCTTAACTTCCATTCTGTAGCAAATATCTAAATATGTGGGTAACCTTCTTTTGGACAGAAGAATATGTAAATAAAAAAAAAATTTCCATGAAATTTGGTAGGTATCTTTGTCCTTTGGAAAAAATATTCTAGATTGAAGAGCAAATCAATTGACGCAAATAAAGTATATACATTTTATGTTAAAAAATTTTAAATTATGATGATGTTTAATTTATTACTAAATGAAAATTCTATTCTGTTTTTAATGCTTTCTAAATGTGAGAACAATTTTTTTTTATAAATTGAAACAAAATGTTAATAAAATAAAAATAATGTTCAACTTGTTTTTGGTTAAAGTGATTTTGGATTTCTGTGTAGCACATTTCTATTTTAATGGACTGATTTCTGGAAAGAAATTGCTCTTAATTTTTTAAATATAATTGGGCAAAATCTCGGACAAAGTCGATGGCAAAATTTTTAAATTTACTTGAAAATTATACATGATTTACTGAATCTTTTTTTCAAGAGTGTTTTAATTTTTTATATGGTCTGATGTTCTGTTTATAATCTTTAATTTCATTATTTGATTTTACGTTCTCGTATTCAAGATCTTAAATTTTTATAACGAGACTTTGATATTCGTCCGTCTGTCCGTCTGTCCATCCGTCCTTCTTTCACAGACAATGACTATCCATTTCTGTTTTCTGAACAGATTAAAACTATTTCTAGATTGCTATAAATTAGTTATTATTTATAAATGGTTTTATTCCTTATGGAATAATTCATTCATAATTATTATTAACCAATAAGTATATTTTTGATTTTTTAAATTAACTGTTAATAAATTATATTCAAATGTAGAATTTAGAAAAAGTTTTAAATTCACATAGGTATATTTTTAAAAAGTGAATGAATAACAATGATTTGTTTAAAAGATTGCTATTGTAACTTACTGATAAAATTATTGTCATCAAGGTTATTTGTAAAATTTAGTAAAAGCAGATTGTATTATCTTCTTTTAACAAAATATGCATAAATGTCAAAAATAATTCTTAAAAAATTTTAAATAGAATGTAGTTTATATTATTTGTTGAATATTAGAAATGTAATCTTTGGCGATTTATGAAGAGAAGCATTCGTATTAGATTTAAAAACATTTATTTCTAACGATTTTATAATAAAATTTTGTAATAAACTGATATAATAAATATAAATAATAAACAGTGATGGATTATATTTATGGTAAATAGAGCCTTATATTTATATGAGAGAGAAAGAGATAACACCATAATGTTACATAGTGTTATCTCTCTCTATCTCACACATATACCCCCCTCTAAGAATCTTGTCAGGATTCGCCCCTGATAATAAACGTTTATTTTTTGGAGATTTATGGAGAGAAGCATTTTTACTGGATTTGAAAATATTTATTTTTCATGATTTCATATTAATTTTATGCGAAAAATTATTGTTGTACTATTTAAAATTAAAATACATAGCTAATTTATTGTAGGAGCTTCCCGGGATTTTTAATTATGTACCGATTTAAAAATGAAAAATTGAAGTTCTCTCATCTCACTTTTTACAATTTAGCACAAGGTGCAAAATGAATCTTTTTAACCAAAATGATCTATAAACAATATTTAGTTAGTCTATAAACAATTCATAAACAAATGAATAAACACATTGGTTTTCTTTGTCTTTTTTTATTTCATTTTTTCTGCAAGTAAGATCGAAATACTGCCAGATATTTAAAAATTTTATATTAAAAAAGTTTGGAATAGTTATAAATAAACTAAGAAACAAATATAAAATTTTCCGTTTTTTCAATAAAAAAAAAAGGTTCTTTAGTAAGATTGTTAGATTAGTTCTACACAAGGAACGAAATACATTTTTTGGACCATAATTATCTATAAACAATATTCAGTTAGTCTATAAACAATCCATAAACAAATGAATAAACAAATTCTTCTTCTTTGTCTTTTTATGTTGAAAAAGTCATTTTTTCTTTTAGGTTTTGTGCAAGTTAGACCAAAGTACTAACAGGTGTTTAAAAATTGTATAATAAAAATTTATTAATTGTTATAAACAAATTAATAAACAAAAATTATTTTTACATAAGAAAAACGACTTTTTTCAAGAAGGCAAAGAAAACAAATTTGTTTATTTCTTTGTTCATAGATAATTTTAATTAAAAAGATGCATTTTGAATGATGTGCTGAACTAAGCTTGTTAAAGAACCTTTTTTTTATTGGAAAAACGAAAATTTTTAAATCTATTTATTTGTTTGTTTATAACAATTAAAAAAATTTTTATGCAAAATAACAATTAAAAAGATTGTTTATACGAATCTAGTAGATACTTTGTACTGTTTTAATCTTACATATAATAATATTAAAAGAAAAAACATCTTTGTTTCGTTGCCAAAGACAAAGAAATCGAATTTGTCTAAATTATTTGCTTATAATAATTTGTTTGTTGCTAATAAAATTAATTTAGCTTTATGAGGCATATAAAACTTCATTTCAGTAATTAGCAACCAATCTTACTATGGTTTCATTGAGATAAACAGTATTTAAAAATGTGCTGTTTTCATCCATTTTTATAACAAAATAAAAATTAGTGCAAATTAAAATTCAAAATTTCGGCTCGAGCGATGTCCTCAGAATTTAGTCTAGTTTAATTTAAAAAAAAATTCTAAGTCTGTTTAAAATTGGAGGCTCTACGCAGTTTTGAACCCCTTTTTTTTATTTTTCCCCACTTTGTGCCGGTTCCGCCATTTTGAATTTCAAAAATCCTAATCGGGCAAAGCCATGAGATTAGGAAGTTTATGTCTTAGATCTACCTGATCCGAGTTTTTTTTATATTTTTTTTTCTACAAAGCTACGTGAAAAAATATTCAGGATGAACAAATTTGATCTCTACTAGTGTCGTCAGGGGCGTACGCGGAAAAAATTTCCGGGAAGGGGGTTTAAAATTTTGTTCGGATTTCTTAAATTTTAGGGAAGGGGGTTTAAAAAATTTTATGTTAAATGACTTTTTTTATCGGAGGGAGGGGGGGGGGGGGTAAACACCCTAATTCCCCCGCGTTCGCGCCTGAGTGACGTCACTATCACATTCCTTTAAGATTATTAATCATTGTCCTAAAAAACCAAAATTAAGAACTTTCATGTGAATTCGTTAAAATTTTTAATATTAATCTACACTCTACCGTATATCATCTGCCATTTTAAAGATAATTCAGATACTCTCCAAACTATTTTATTACCTGATAATGCGAAATAAAACTTGAATTAGTAATTATCTCATTGTTTAAACTAAATTACAAATTAGTATATAATTAGTCATTAAAAAATATTATCAATTTCTTGTCTTTATCACTAATTGATGTTTGTAGCTATTAGATAAGTACTTTGATGAACAGGAATGATCTCTCTAGAAATTTATTAGGATACTAATTACAAAGTTTTACAGAATTATAATTACCAATTGCAAAAATGATCCATTACCTGTTTTAGACTTCATCCATGGATAATCCAGTTGTACATCATCTCCATAATCACTCATGTCGTTAGGACTGCTTTTGCCATCATTGTCATTATTTCCATAATTGTATCCACCAGAAGAAGCCTCGAAAGTTGGTGCCTTTCTTGTCTGATTAAATCCATGATAAGCCTGATAAGCTTGATACTGATGCTGCGTTGTTGCGTCCGCAAGATGTCCAGCTTGAGGGGAGGTTCTGTCCGAGGTGGATGATGGAGTATATGGTGACGTTTGGCACACAGTCTGTGACCTTGATCCTTGACCTCTAGAAGTAGCTGATTTTGTGCCGACACTTGTGTTATAACTTTGAGAAACAGCCTCCTTCCCGTGAAGTAATATTGTCTCGAGCAAGCTTGGTGGAGGGGAAGCTTCCGGAGAGGATTTCACAGCATAAGGAGGACTGTGTTGAGGCTGCTGAGGAATCTGATGATAACCGGGATAAAAATATCCCGGATCGTAACTTCTGTAATCTCCAAATTGATATGGCCAATAAGCATGTTCACTATTCGGAACCGAACCCAGATAATATGCTGAACTTGACATTTTCATTGTCATTTTAAACGAAGAATTGTAAAATTAGTAAACACACTATGGGTAATATTAAATTACCATTTCACTATAGGTTAGCTAAAACCAACTATTACACTTTAAAGTAACTGTTCCACTGTAAAGTACTTCACGAAAGCTTCATTTTCACGATAATTGGACCATGGAAAAGTATCATTAAATAACTATTACACAATCCCGTACTTCAAAATTAGCAATACGTTACAAAGTCCTTTATTGGGAATCACACTTCACTTTTTACGTTTTACACTCTGTTTGGCACATTTCTAGATTCAGTCTGTTCTTAGCGGATCAGGTTTATGATAATTTATACAATTGTGCAAAACTTTTGTAATACAATTGATTGTATGATTTTGAAAGGAGAGACTTGATTGGTTTGAGAAGAAAGTAGAAAAATTGATTGTACTGCGAGCGAGGACTGCAAAACTAAGGGTGATGTCCAGTCGCACGCCAGATCGGTTCTGCAAGAGAGTACAGAGCCTCCGGCAAACACGGAGACGTAGTACAATGAAATGAAATGATTTGTGTCCCCGTGACGATTTTGAGCCTGGGGTCCGTTGCCGGGCGTCAACGACGGGGGTTCGCGCGTGCCAATGGGTCCCCATAACTTTCACCGGTTTATTACGGTAAGAGCGGAGGTGGAGGGAGTTGCTTCCCCCGGTACAAGATTGCCATAGGCTTGGAAATAAAGCTTCCGGAACAACAACTTACTTGAGGGTGGTCCAAAAATATTTACAGAGAAAGAACAGATTTTTAATTTCACTCCACCTCCACAATAATTATTTTTATAATTAAATAATAATAATAATAATCTCCGTAAACTCCTGAAGTTAGTTACTATTTATTCATTTTTTTCTGTCCACGTTTTAAAACTTGAAGTGAAGTTGGTTAATTTTAATATTTGTTCATCTTTTTCTGTCCACGTTTTAAAATCCAAAGTGAAGTTAGTCCCTGACTTTTTTTCATTAATTTTGATTCTCTTTATCAGGAAATTTTAAAATTGGTTTAGTTTACAGACAAAATATGCAGATGAGGTAGCCTTAATGACGAGATATTGATTATGACTAACAATAATTTATATATTACACAATTATATGAATTTTATTAATAATTTAGATTAATTTAAAGTGTCGAATTTATTAAAAATTCAAATGACGTTATTTTACTTTATTGGAAAAAATTAAATATAGTTTAAATTATTCTGTAACTTTTTTTAAACATTTTTGAAGTTCCGAAACTTTTATCAAGTTACTAACTTTTTTTAAAATTGCTCACTATTATACACTTATTTTAAAAAGACCTACTTTTTTAGTAAAATGTCTATTCCAACTGCGGAAGGGCTTCTGATATTAGGTGCCTAATTAAAATTTGACCTTATAAATCAATTACTTTGATCATATTCCAATTACATCGTCAATTTTTTAATTACAATTTACATATACGTAATTTCTACACCTCTTTTCCATTATTTTTGTCATTTTTAAAGTACTTTTGTCTACTCTAAAGTATTATTGTCAATTTTCATGTATTTCTGTGATTCTAAATTTAATTTTGTCTAATATCAATTATTCCCTTCAGTGTTTAAATTATTGTCATAAATATTTAAATTTATTACACAAGTTTTCATTTAATTCTGTGATTTTTCAATTATTTTCTCAACATTTGAATTATTTTTTCTATCTTTAAATTATTGCCAGGAATATTTAAATTTTCAACACAAAAAAAAAATTTTTCTGTTATACTTTTGTTAATTTTCAATCATTTTCTTCAAATTTCAATTACTTTTGTCATTATTCAAGTATTTTTGTCATTTTACGATAATTTTTTTTCATATTTCTATTATTTTTGCATTTTTGTAATTATTTTCTATAAATTGCAATTATTATTTTATTCAAATTATTGAATGCGACCTATTAATATTTAATATAGATTTTATTATTGTTATATCAAATTTTAATTTTATTGTTACTAAAAATACATTTTTTAATTTTATATTGTAATGGTCTTTTGCCCGTAAATAAATAAATAAATAAATTCAATGTTTTTTATTGCCATGAATTTTTTAATATATTATATTAGTTTTCAATTATTTTCTAAAAATTTCAATCATTTTCTATACATTTTTCTTTTATACACCAGCTTTCAATTATTTATGTCATTATTCAATCAGTTTCTTAAAATTTCAATTGTTTGGTCAATTTTTCAAGAACTCTCTTTCATTTTTTAATTTTATGCACCAGTTATCAATTATTTTTTTCAAATTACAAATATTTGTGTTATTGTTAAATTCTCTTCTTGTAATTTCAATTGCTTTGGAAACTTTTTAATTATTTTTTTAAAATTTAAATTGTGTTCTTCAATCTTCAAACTATTAATTGTCAGGAAAATCCAAATTTTCTACACAAGTTTAATTCACTTTCGTTATTTTTCAATTATTTTCTTCAAATTTCAATTTCTTTTGTCATTAATCAATTATTTTTGTTATTTTCCTTTTATTTTTCTCATATTTTTGTTATTTTTGCCATTTTAGAATTATTTTTTACAAATTGCAATTATTTTATTCAATTTTTTTTATTGTCATGAACTTTTAAATTTCTTACATCTGTTTTCAATTATTTTTATCATTATTTTTATTATTGTCACGAATTTATTAATTTTTTACACCTTTTTCAATTATATTCTTCATACTTTAATTTTTTTTTCATATTTAAATTTTTTTGCCATTTTTGAATTATTCTCTTCAAATTTAAATTATTGTCTTCAAACTTCAATTAATTTCTTCAACTTTCAATTATTTTTCTCCAACTTGTAATATTTTTTTTAACTTTACAATTATTGTCTATAATTTTTTAATTTTTACACCAGTTTTGAAGTATTTATTTCAATATTTCAATTGTTCTTTCAATTTTCAAGTATTTTCTTCAAATTTTTTTAAAGTTATCAATTATTTTGGTCATTTCTGAATTATTTTTTCAAATCACAACTATTTTCGTCAATATTCAAATATTTTTGACATTTTGGAATTCTTTTCTTTAAATGTCATTTTCTTCAATTTTTTATTATTGTCATGAATTTATTAACTTTTGAAGCTCAGTTTTCAATTATTTATGTCATTATTTAACTAGTTCCTTTACATTTTAATTATATCGTTAATTTTTCGATTGTTTTATACAATTTTTAAATTAATGTATTAAATTATTTATTTTTTTAGCTCATTTTTGAATATATTTCACATTTTTCATTAATTTTTTTCTAAATTTTACTTATTTTAGTCATTATTCAACTATTTTCTACACATATACATTTTTTTGATATTTTTTAATTATTTTTTCCAAGTTTTAATTATTTTCTTGAAAATTCTATTTTTTTTTTTTGTTATCTTTCTAAAAAGTGTAATTTTCTTACACCAGCTTTTATAATTATTTATGTCATTATTTAATTAGTTTCTTTACATTTTACTTATTTCTGCAATATCTCAATTATTGTTCTAAAATTCAAATTTTTTACACCAGTCTCATTTCTTTTAAATTTTAATTATTTTTGTCATTCTTTAATTATTTTTTTGTAACTTTAAATATTTTTTAAACTTTTCAATTATTTACTTCAAATTCCAATTATTTCGTTTCAACCTTTGTCATCGTTTTTTGATTTTTAATCAATTTTTCAATTTGTTTTGTCATTTACAACTTTTTTTTCAAATTGAATTATTGATGTCATTATTTAATTATTTTCTACATATTTCAATTATTTTTGCGATTTTCGAATTGTTTTTTTCAAATTTGAATGGGTTTTCTTGCTGGTGCCCCCTAATTTAATATTAGTAATATATCAAACTCTATATTGCTTATTTACTTTTTTCAATTAAAAAGTTACTATTTTATCACTTTTTTTTATTTAAAAGCTCACTATTTACTAACTTATACACTTAAAAACTCATTATTTACTCACTTTCTTAAATTAAAAATTCTTTTTTACTATTTTCAATCTACAATTTCACCGGTAGCCCTCCTTGTTGGATAAATATTATTCATTGATTTATTTTATTTATTATTATATAGTTTAATTTATAAAATGCATAGAAAACTAATCGCGCGCTTGCGTGCGTTATATTTTGCTAATTATTTTTATAGTTGTAGAGTAAAAGACCTAATTTAAATTTATTTAATTTTTTTCAGTCAATAAAAATCCTACAGCAAAAGATCAGATTATTTAAAAAATCCAAGTGTCTATTCGTACTGAAAATCTCGATCAATCAGAAATCTTTAAATAAACAATAACTGTATGTGACATTACAACCCCCTGGTATTTCGTCAAAAAATTTTATTATGTTTTTCCACAGCAAAAGCAACAGGTATTTTACGAATAAAAATTTTTATTGAAAATGAGTCGATCAAACCTAACATTTTTAGAAAATCAAAATACTGATGATAACAAAAGAATGGAAAGAAACGAAAAAAAGAATGGAGGAAACAAAGAGTTGGGAAATATATGTGAACTAATTTCAGTTTCTAAAATACTGAATCCCATATCGTATGTGGATTTTTGCACCCTATTTTTATTAAAAAAAAAGAAACAGCAAAATGGAGAGGAGGAGAGAGAAAAGGAGAAGAAAAGTGAGAGTGGAGTGACATAGTATTAGTTAAGGTAGGGGCAGGGTGACTCTATCAGCTGCCCTTTGATACAGAAAAGCCACCCCCGATATTTGGGGGTGCAATCGGTACAATCTATGTACCGTGGTGCGTACTAAACCCCTCCCACTATTAACGCTATTGACACAAAACCCATATTGAATCCCCTCGACCTTACACAATGAAATCTCGCCATGTGTGCACCCCGCTTCAAATGCCTTTCTGTATTCAAGGCCTATTGCCCCGATTCGTCCCACCAATCTGATAGTACATCTTCAATGGTGGAGACAAATCTCTCCGAGTCAATTCTATAATTGGTTCAATTTTTACGTTAAATACATCAAGTGCAAAATCTAAATTCCAAATCAATGAATAAAATAAGTTTTATTAGGATTTTAAATACACTACCGGACATTATTAAGTGGACACCTCGCGGAGCATGATTAAAAACAAAACTGTGTTTGAACTGTAATAAATCCTCTACAAATAATTCGAAAAAAATTTCCTAAACTGATTCGGAAAGCTTATAAAATTTGTAAGATGGTGATCGATATCCAAAAGCAATAGCTTAAAGAGATTTTTAATTATCACGAGAGATAGTAGGTAATTTTTCAATTTATGAACATTTCTGACTTTAAACTCAACTCTTTCCCTAAGCCAGAAAAGTTGACGGAAAAAATTGAAATTTTATAAGGATAATTATTGTATTTTTCCCTTTAATTTGAACTTTATGAATTTCAAAAATATCAAATAGTTTTCGAGTTATGAACTATAACGTAAAGATTTATATTGTCAAGTTCAAACGCAGATTTGATTGAGTTGGCGTACTTTCTAAATCTGAATTAGTTAAAAAAAACTAATTTGAAAGTAAAACTCAGTCACTAATTCCAATAGTTATATTTTTACTAATCATTTAGTAAAAAATAACTAATTATTAGTCAAATTCATTTTTAGGTTATGTCAAAATAACTGATATTTTAGTAAAATTCTGTTTACTAATTCAATTAGTCAAATTTTAACTATTTTTTAGTTATGTTTTTACTAACAATTAGTCATTTTTTTTACTAATATTTAGTTATTTTTAACTAATTGCAGAAATAAAAACTCAGCCATGATTTTACTAATTATTGGTTATTTTTAACTGATTCAAATTTAGAGAGTAGAGTTGCAACATTCTCAGTAATTTAAAATCAGGTTACATTCTCGAGAATATAATAGAGAATATTTCCCTTCTGGAGAATTTATAAAAATTGTCTATGTTTGAATGAGCTCCACTATTTTGAAACACAAACAATATATTGAAATAAAAATGGATAAATAACAAAATAATTATCATTACAAATTAACTATAAGGCAGTGAAGTGTAAAAATTATTATGAAATATAACAATTATAAACAGTGTTTTAGATAAATTATAAAAATTGTAATTTCTTTTACCTAACTAGATTAAACAACGATTAATTTCTATAAACCTTATGTTATCAATAATTGTAAATATTTTAAATATAATATTTAAAAAAAAATAATGTCAAATTGTGAAAATTAGTTGAAAAAAAATAATGAAAACAATTAAAATTGGCGAAAGTAATTATTTAAAAAATCATAGAATTGTTTTAAAATTAGAGGAAATAATTTAAATTTGGGAAAAATACTTCAAAATCTTAGATATAAATTCAAAAAAAAAAAAAAAATAATAATGAAAAATTGGAAAAATAATTGAAAATTGAAAAAATATCGAAAAAATACTTGAAAATTGAGATATAAATAATTTTAAAATTTAGAGACTTAATTCAAAAATTATGGAAATGATTAAAAATTTAAGAAAATAATGAAAATGTAAAATAAAAAATTTTAAATTTTAAAAAATAATTGAAGAAATTACATAATATATTTTAAATAAAGATTTAAAGAAAAGTTAAAAAAAATTCATAAAAATACTTCAAACTTTTAGAAGTTTATTCCAAAAAAAAGAAGAAAATAATTAAAATTTTAAGAAAATAAATGAAAAAAGATAAACATAATTTAAAATTGAAAAGAATAGTTTTTAATTTAAGAGAAATAATTATGAAAAATAACGTAAGTAATTGAAAATTGAATTAAATAATTGAAATAACAGATAAATAGTTTAAAATTTGGAAATTATGAAAAGAATTGAAAGTGATTAAAAAAGGGAAGAAAATAAGGGAAATTCGAGAAAAATAGGTACTTGAAAATTTAAAGATGTGTTTGTCGGTAACAAGCAAAAAGAATGAAAATAATTAGAAATTGGAGAGAATAACAGAAAAATTACAGAATTTATTTTTAAGCAAGAGAAAATAATTTTAAAAATCGTTCAAAAAGTTGAAAATTGAAAACAATAATCTATATTTGAGATAATAACGGAAAATTTAGGAAATTAATTGAAAAATAGTTAAAATAATTCAAAAATTGCAAAATGATAAAAAGTAATGAATATAAAACAAAATAATTGAAAATTGAGTCACATAATTGAAAGTTCAGAATATTAATTAAAAGATAATAAAAATGATTAAAAAGTGAAAATAATAATTGCAAAATGAAAACAATAATGGCGAATTAAAAAATTAATTTTATTCTGGGATAAGTAATATGAAATTTTGCAAAAAATACTGACATTGTTTTATTGTCGAAGAGAAAATAATCAAAATTAAAAAAATTATTGAATTCTTATATATCTCATAAATCATTTCATATTCTTCGTATCAATTCTTTTATATTGTCAAAATTACTCCTAAGAAGCACCCTGTAACACTTAAACAATAGAATGTGTAAAAAAATTTTCTTAATTCTCACCCCTTTAAAACCTTTCATATAGTGATAAAATGATTGTAAAATTTTTGCAGACCTTTAAAAAATGTTTTAACCTCGGTCAAGGGCTTTTGAATTATCTTTAATCATCAATCAAGCTAAAAATTGGTCAAATGTCATTTAATTCGTTTGCTTCTTTTTCTATCAGGGAATTTGGGGTCGCTGATCACAAATTTAACATTAGATTTAAAAAATTCAATATGGCTAATAATTTTTTCAAAAAATCGAAGGGATTGGCAGAAATCTTGTTAAAAATGTGTAAAATGTAATTCGCTTATGATTTTTAACCTTTTGCTTTTTCTGCGTGAGAATGTTGTACACTGAAAAAAATACTCTAGTCGTATTAGCCATATGATTATTGTTGACAGTTTTTCTAGAACTTCGAATACTGTATGGAAGAATATCCCATAACGGATCGGTGCGCCACTGACAGTTCTACCTAACCTAAAAATATACATCGCAGTTTCACCAGTCATATGGCTAAAATACAAATATCGTATAGCAGTATCTATATTAGCAATATATGTGACGCTCCGCGAGAGAAGGGACCTATCGCGGAAAAAATCAATTTTCATTTTTTTATGCTAAAAGATGATTTTTGAATTGTTCTTTCATTTTCATGTTTCAAAAAATTTTTTTTTTAGTTACACTTTTTGTTATAATGCTGTAAACCTAAGCGTACTAAGTGTATCGCATTTTTTGTTTTTTCTTTGAACGACCGTCCCGTGAAATTAATTATTAATTATTTTGATTTTTTTATGGTAATTTATAGTTTTTGAGTTACTTTTTGAGTTCCAAAAATCAAAATTAGATGCGTCTCGATTCTCCTTTCTCCTCTTTGCCCGTCCATCCTTTAAAGTTTGCTTTCTCAACGATAGGTCCCTTCTCTCGTGGAGCGTCACATATTATGGGTGATTTATCCATAATTATGGCAGTACCGTAAAATGATTTTTTTCAGTGTAAGGAATAAATTTAAGGTTTTAATGTGTCTGTAACAGAAGCATTTAATAAAAAATCCTTTCATGCCGAACGTATTTCCGAAGTTGAAGAAAATAGGTGAGGCAGAGTGCGTACCTTAAGCAGATGGAAGCAAAGCAAGTCTTGCGAGTGACGTCTTTCTCTGTGAACCCTACTGGCGACGATTAATCAACCCTACAAACACTCTTTCTACATATATACATTATAAGTGTCTATAGTACACACGTGCATTTAGCACGGTTCTTCTTTTCAGTCCCCTTCTCCTTTTTTATTTATTGCATTTTAGTCCTCTCTTTCTACTAATTATGTTTTGTTTTTTAAACCCGAAACTCTCGCACGTTTCATTCATAATATTGCTAATTGTATTTCTAAATTTCTTCCTCTGGAAAACAATCAGACCAAAATTAACAGAAAAGTTGATCGAATGAAACATATAACCATTTAGCATTGAAGCGAGTGTCAATGTCTGGGAATGTTTTAAAATAATTATCTTTAACAGAGATGGAGATAATAGGCCTGACGGTGGACAAAACTATAAATAGTGAAGGATCCGTGGTGGAAAAAAGTGATTAATGATGGTAAGTGGTGTCCGAGTCGGGACTGCGTGGCACCGCACATTTCACATGCGTGCCGATCACAGAACAAAGTTACATTTCATGCATGTATGTATATATATGTCGGTATAAAATCCTACCTAGACGATCATACTGTTACCGATAATAAATAATGTTCGAGAAGGGCGATTTGGGGAATGGAACTGTATGGGGAGTCACATGAAAGGCACATCAGAACTATAAATGATCCTAGCGACTGACTTAATTCCATCGGTCAGATAATCATTGCATATAGAACTCCAATAGCCTGCGAAAATAGTATTTTTCTCAAACCCACGTCGTCGATTCTTGTAATTTGATATGCAAACCATTCATAATATTTTTCAAAATTTATTTCTTAGAAAACATTTTTTCTCGGCGATTCTTTGAATACTATGATAATACAAAATTTTGTGATGATCAAGTTCGCAACTTTTGTAAAAAATAAAGACAAACAAATTTTGTTCAAAATTCAAATTTTTGGTTTAAAAAATAAACCGCTGGTTACGAATGTCATAATAAAAAGTAGCATCTATTTGGTTTTTACAGTAAAACCAAAAATAATTCAGAAAAATTGTAGTTTTTTATATTTATTTCTGGAAATAAAAAAAATTTCCAAAAATAATTTTTGCCAAAGTTGTAGATTTTATTAAAATACATATTTGATATCCTACACATTCTTTCGGTATCTTTAATAGTTTTCGAAAAAAATGCAAAAAAACTTTAAGTGCAAACACTACCGGCCGAGCAACCGGCCAAAATTGTGGGACCACTTATAAAAATGGGATTAAAAACATTACCTTCTTAAAATGTTGATAACTCTGTCAGATATTAGCGAATTGAAATTTTTTATAAACCATTGGAAAGCTTATAAAATTTGCCCTTAAATGGTCCTATTTTAAAGCTTTTTCAATTAATAGAAACGGAGATTCAATGTGATAAAAACAAGTGGATTTTTCGTTTTTTGTGAATTTTCATTGCTCAAGTTTGGTGGACTGCATTTTCTAGAAAAGTAATTGGAAAAATTTGAAATTAAGCTAAATTAAACCTTAAACAATTAGCTTTAAAATAAGCGAAAAAAATCGAAATATCTTAATTGGTTCAAAAGTTATAAGTAAATGTGTATAAAGAACAAAGCGCAACAATTCCTTTGTTCCCTTTCCTCTTTGGAGCGAGCACTAATAGAATCGTTGCGTTTTCTCGTATCATACATTTACTTATAACTTTTAAATCAATAAAGATATTTTAATTTTCTTCGGTTTATTTTAAAGCTAATAGCTCAAGGTTTAATTTAGCTTAATTTCACATTTTTCCAATTACTTTTTTAGAAAATTTAGCTCACCAAACTTGAACAATGAAAATTCACAAAAACAGCCAATTTCACCTGTCTTTGTCACATTCAATGTCCTTTTCTATTGATCAAAAAAGCTTCAAGATAGGCCTGTTTAACGGAAAATTTTATTAGCTTTCTAATGGTCCATACAAAATTTATTTTTGCTCATTTTTAACAAAGTTATCAACATTCGTTCATCCGATTTTAATCCGACTTTTGTAAATAATCCCACAATTTTGGCCTGTTGTGTAAAAACGATGTTTGGTATTTCATGATTTTATTTGAACAAAATTTCTGATTATTATTTAAAAATTCATAAAAATTGAAAAATTAAAGATCAAAGTACATTTTTCGGGAGTTTTTAAGGTTTCTGAGAATTTTCGTATTTTTTCCAAAACTATTAAAGGTATCGAAAAAATTTATTTATTATAAAATATGTATTTTAATATGTGCCACGACTTTTGTAAAAAATTTTTTTAAATACCATTAATTTTCAGATAAAATGAAAAAAGCTACAATTTTGTGGAATTTTTTGTTGTTCTTAATATATAAAATAGATGTGCGCCAATTTATAATATAATGCTTGTAATCAAAGTGTCAAAAAATGTAAATAAATATACCAGGGCCGTAACTTAGGTTTCTCGCGCCCGATGCGAGATAAATATTTCGGCGCCTCCTCCCCTATATTCCTTAGAAAAATAGAAGTTAGAAAATATGTTTAATCAGGGGCGGAGACTTGTAAATTTTTACCATCTGCATACTTAATATTGACCGACGGAGGGGGGGGGAGGGAGAAGAGAAATAAAACAATATTAAATTCTAGAGTTTCTTAATTATCATAATTATTGTAACGCAAAAGTTGACAAATTATTTCATTTCGAGTAAATTTTCAGAATTAATAAACAAATAATCAAAATAATATAAAATTTGTGAAAATCTTTACAAATTAAAAAAAAATTGAAAATTTACGAACTTGATTGAAATTTGAGAAAAATTATTGAAAAATAATTAAAACATTGAAAAGTATATACATACAATAACTTAGATTTGATATAATAAATAATAAATATAATAAAAAATTAATGTATCTAATTAAAAGGTGTCCAAAATAAATGTAAAAAGATAAAAGAAAATTAAAATTGAAAAAACTAATTAAAAAATGAGATAAATAATTAAAAAGTTAGGAATTCAATTGAGGAATGAAATTTGAGAATAATTAAAATTTGAATTAATTGATTGCAAAATTATAACAATAATAATTGAAAATGGACGAAAATTATTAAAATTTGAGAAAAATATTTCAAAATCTAGGAAATTCATTGACGAATAATGAAAGTAATAAAAACTCCGAGAAAATATTTGCAAAGTAATAAAAATAATGAAAAATTGAAAATAATAATTTTTGTTTGTTAAAAATAATTGAAAAAATTACAACCAAAGTTGTAATAAAAGAAAATTATAGCAGAATAATAAAAATAAATGCGTGAATTGAAAAATAGGTAATTGAGATTAGAGATAAATGATAAATAAAAGTTAGTGAATTTATTAAAAAATAATTGAAAATGACAAAAACTAATTTAAAAATGATAAAAATAATTGAAAATTGAAGAATTTAATAAAAATTTGTGAAAAAATAATTGTAAAAATTACAAAATATGTTCGAGAAACAAGACTACGTACAAAAGGATAAAAATAATTGGAAACTAAAGTTCATTATGGAAAATTAAGAACAAAAATTGAGAAAATTACAAAATATATTTTATGTAAAAGAAAGTGATTGAAAATCCATGAATATCATTTAAATACTTGAAAAATACAAAAAACAAAACTGATATTTTGTAAAAATAATTGGAAATTGACAAGAGAAATTGAAAGTTAATTAATAAATAATGAAACTAATTTGATATTGAAGGAAATAATTTAAACTGAAAAAGTTTTATTTGAAAAAGTTAAAGAAAATAATTGAAACTTGCAGAAATTTGGAAATTAAAAATTAGGGGAAAAATTGAAAAATAATGAGAATAATATATTTTAGATATATTATTGAAAGTTTTGGAATTAATCAACAAAGATTCAAAATAATATAAAAATTGTGAAAATAAAACAAATGAAAAAAGAATAATTATAAATTGACGAAGTATTTGAAATTTGAGGAAAAAATTAAAGAATTATTAAAACATTAAAAAGTGGATGCAATAACTAAAATTTGACATCATAAATGAAAATTTAGAATATAAATTTAAAAAAATTAATACATCTAATTTAAAGGTGGCCAAAATAAATGCAAAATGATAAAAGAAAATTAAAATTAAGAAATGAGATGAATAATTGAAAATTTAGGAGTTCAATTAAGGAATGAAATTTAAAGATTACTAAAATTTGAAGAAATTGATTGCAAAATGATAACAATAATAATTAAAAATTGAAGAAAATTATTAAAATTTAAGAAAAATATTTAAAAATCTAGAAAACTAATTGAAGAATAATAAAAGTAATAAAAAATACGAGAAAATATTTGCAAAGTCATAAAAATAATGAAAAAAGTGAAGACAAAAATTTTAGTTTGTTAAAAATAATTTAAAAAAATTACAACATATAGTTATAATAAAAGAAAATAATTGCAGAATGATGAAAATAATTGTAAATTGAAAAATAACTAGAATTTGAGATAAATAATAAAAAAAATTCAAAAAAAAAATCAAAAAATAATTTAAAAAGACAAAAATTAGTTGAATAATAAATTGAGAATATTAAATTTAAAATAATTTTAAAATTTCTTCAATTTTTAACAATTTTTTTCTATTATGATTTCAATTATTTGCTACAATTTTCATCGATTTTTATCATTATTCAAAAATTTTCTTTAAATTCTAATTATTTTCATTATTTTTTCCCCTAAATTATAAATTGAGTTCCGCAAGTTTTAAATATTTTCTTTCAATTTTTCAAATAAATTGGTTTATGAAATTTTTACTTAAAAACTAAATTTTACTAAATGAACGAATTATTCCTTTCTATTAATAATTTTTATATTTATTGATTTTAAAAGTTTTATTAAAATGATGTTTTAAATACAGTAAATAAACACTTCTGGTCTAATAAAGTACTTACAATTAGTAACATTTATAATAATAATCAACTTCAAACTGCCTGAAAAAAGTAATCTAATTTTTTTGGTTTTATAATTCTTTTTATAAAAAAGAAAAATATAAAAAAAAAATGTTACGTTCCACCAAGTTAGCCCCCCCCCCCCCCCGAGGACTGGATCCAGTGACACGGCACCGACGGCACCACCCTAGTTACGGCACTGAAACATACAAATTAAAAAAATCGGAGCTCCTCCCAATTCGCTACCGCGCGGCCAAGGGCCCTGTGTAACCTATTCCAAAAAATTTTTTTTGCCCAGTGGTGGATTCAGGGGGGCACAGGTGCTCGCCCCCCCCCCCACTCAAGAATAATAAATATATTTCAAAATTTTAATTCCTGCGAGAAAAAAAGATCATTGAATGCCCCTCTTCTCAAAAAGAACTTGTCTAGATCCGCCTCTGTGTTTGCCTCCATATTCATCAGGCTTTTTTTGCATTTTTCTCGAAAACTATTTATTTTTATAAAAAAATCTACAAAACGTAAAATTGATCTTTTGTTAAGTTCCACATTTTTTATCTACAACATTTCTTTTAATTTTATTTCGGATTCAAAATTCCAAACGCAAAAATTTTTATTTTTTTATTAGTCGATATGAAATTTAATTTTAGGGTCTCTTATAACAAGTTTTTGTTGACAATAAACTATCAAAATTTCTTATTCAAACTTTTTTAACTGGTCGAGTCCATACCAAGTGATCACACCAATTTCAGTCATATTGAGTAATATTTACGAAATTGATATTTTGGGTTCCTTTAGGAGTAAAAAAAATAAATTTTAATTATTTTTAAAAAATTCAAAATATTTTCGAAAATATTCAAATTCAAAATTTTGAGTACTATTTTTTTTGTTTTATCATAACTTCTGTAATTTTAAAGCAATTGAGATCATTTTTTTTTTAAATTACTCGTATTTAAATACTCTTTCAAGAAAAATTATAATAATTAAGAAATTGTTTATAATTAAATTTTTATTAAAAAAATTAAATTATTTATTTAAACAAAATCTAAAGTATATCATCGTTCTTTTTCAAAAAATTCATAAACATAGCCTATAATGTGCTTAAAAATTTAAGCCAAAGAAAAAGATGGTATGTATTATAGTTTTTGAGAAAAAAATTATTAAGTTATGCTAGCGCGGCGCAGACCGGTGTCACCGCTACTCAACGCGTAGTTCCGTAGTAACCGAAATGTATGTATATTATTACATAATATAAATACAGTTAATCGTCATGTTTATTTTTTTATTTTACAAATTGTGCTGTGCACAGAATTTGAAAAAATTTTTGTTTCAATTTTATTCTCAAGGGGTACGAAGGAATGAAATTTTTGTGTACCTTTAATGGTCATAGCTTGATTAAATCTTTCACTTAACAATTGTTTTTCAGCTTCATATTCTGCGTAATTACAAAATTCTACATTAATTTTCTCTAAACTGGATTTTGCCCACTCGTATAAGTCAAGAGGAGTAACAATTTGATTGTTTAATGGTCGTTGTAAACTTGCTTCTTTCAACTATTTTCAAACTATTTTTATCATTCTTTAAGGGAAGAGATAGGTGAAATTTTAACTCAACAAAATTTTTGATGCTCAGAGGTGTCATTTTTTTTCTTACATCAATTAAGATGTAAAATTATGGTATTACATAAAAATTAAAAAACAATATTTTTTTGGTCATTTTTGAAATTTTATTTTTCAAAATCCATACGATGGATTGTAGAAAATCATTTAAAAATCCCACAAAAAAATTGTCGATGGAAAAAATGAAAATTGTGAAAGAGGTTTAATTTTTAAAATTTAAGTTTTTCTTAGAATAAATTTCTCAAACTCCGCAAATTATTTGTTTCTCTATTTTTGACATTACCCCATAATTTTAGGTCTAAAATTGCATAAGAAAAAAAATTAACACCCCTGAACATCGCGAATTTTGATAATTTTACCAGTCCATTATTTTTCTTTCTTCAGTTTTAAATTATTTTAATTATTCACTTATTTTCACTTATTTTTACCAGTTTTTAATTATATTAATTATTTTTCAATTGATTTAACAAATTTTCAATTATTATTCTTAAATTTTAATAATTTTCCCAATTTTTAGTTATTTTTATTATTTTTCTATAAATTACAAATTTTTTAATTACTTTTTTTTACTTTAATTATTTTCTCCGATTTTTTTAATTCTAAAGTTTGATGTCCATGTACTATGAAAAGATCAGTGTGACTTTCTAAAGCTTATAATTTAAATATAATACACTAACTATATTTACATTATGTAAAAATATACATACATTTCGATTACTACGGAACTACGCGTTGAGTAGCGGTGACACCGGTCCGCGCCGCGCTAGCATAACTTAATAATTTTTTTCTCAAAAACTATAATACATACCATCTTTTTCTTTGGCTTAAATTTTTAAGCACATTATAGGCTATGTTTATGAATTTTTTGAAAAAGAACGATGATATACTTTAGATTTTGTTTAAATAAATAATTTAATTTTTTTAATAAAAATTTAATTATAAACAATTTCTTAATTATTATAATTTTTCTTGAAAGAGTATTTAAATACGAGTAATTTAAAAAAAAAATGATCTCAATTGCTTCAAAATTACAGAAGTTATGATAACACAAAAAAAATAGTACATAAAATTTCGAATTTGAATATTTTCGAAAATATTTTGAATTTTTTAAAAATAATTAAAATTTATTTTTTTTACTCCTAAAGGAACCCAAAATATCAATTTCGTAAATATTACTCAATATGACTGAAATTGGTGTGATCACTTGGTATGGACTCGACCAACTTGGTTATTACGAACTATTTTAATTTGATTATCTAAAAGTTTTGGATCCGACATTTTGATTTAGCAAATTTGTTTTACGGTTTCTTTCATGTTTACGAGTGAAACGTGATTTTTCAGATAAATTTTCCAAATTTGCCAAGGGTCTACAATTCTACATGTGTCTGAAACTCGGTCAAATCCTTTCGTTCCACAGATGGAAATCCGGTCTAACGAAAATGTGGAGGAGCCGAAAAAGATGTTCCGTTGTGCGACGATTGGTTGCACTTAAAGTCGACAAAGTGATGCAGAGAGTGTTGCGAGTTTGTAACACAAACAGAGAAAAATGAGACATAAAGCTGGGTTGCCGGGACCCTTCGCACGCCCAAGGAGAAAGTTTTATGGACTTATTGTCATCGAAAAGTGGCAAGACGCTCTACTCAGAAGCAATCTTTAAATTTTGCACCGAGTCCTAAATCCAAAAGTTCTACCTGCACAAGTTGCACAACGGTCCATGATTCTGTTTACAGATAGTGAGGTAAAGTAAAAATTGTGTCCATGGCGAATGAGCCGACGACGACACGTGGCAGCGCGTGTCCAATATTCTCCTAAATTTAGGGACAACACTCACTATTGCAGGAGGTAAACTTGTTATATTTCAGTAAATAGAGAAGTTTTAGGACCAATTTCTCAAACTCAGGTAAGAAAAATCTCCCTCCATGTGTTTTCATTGTTAGAAAAATTGAATTTTTTTTTTTTTTTTATTATTTTATGGTCACGAGGCCAAGGGTCTGAAACTGAAAGGATAATAATGTTACCGTAAAAGGCAAGAAGAGAAGATTTAAAAAATATTTGTTAAAGAATTACTTAAAAGGTGCCTTCAAGATTTGTTTTGTGCCAAATATTTGAAAACGCTTATTGAGTGATCTTGTTGGAACTTTCTCTCGAGTCTTTCATTTTTTCGTTAATGTGTGACAAAATTTTTGAAATTTACCTCTAGAATGTTAATAATATTAATATTTACTCAGCACCAGAAATAAAAAATTTTTTTTGCCCTAATATTTCTATGTATTTTTCTCCGCTGAATCATTGCCGGCCTTAGCTATTTTGCGCTCCTGTGCGAAAATTTGTATAGTGCCCATTTTAGTAGTTTTTTCTTTCTTTATGTCAGTTTTTACCTCTTTTTTTTTTTGTTATCAAATTTTTTCGAAACCACCCTTCTGAAATCTAAAAAGAATTTTCAAAAACACAAACGAAAAAAAAAAAATACAAGAATAAAAATTTTTTTTTACCAGGACCCTATTCTAACTTTTTTTCTCCTCTAAATCTAAATCCGGAGTGAATAACCAGTTTAGATAAAATTTTTAAGGTAATCTAAAAAAACTCAAAACACGAAAAAAAACAAAGAAACAGTTTTTTGACCGGGACACTACACTAGTGAATTTTTGCATATTTTTCTCTCCTAAATCCATAGTCAAAATTATCAGATTAATAGGTTAATTTAATAGGTTAAATTTAATAGGTTTTTGAGATAATCTAAAAAAACTGCACAAAAATACGAAACAAACATAACAAACAGAATATTTTTTCCCGTGACACTACACTAGTGAATTCCTAAATATTTTGCTCTGCTGAATCGGGATCCAATGTTACAATGATCAGATTAGCTAACATTTTTTAGATAATCTCAAAAAAGCGATTTTTTCGTTCTTTTTTAACAGTTTTTCAATATTATCTCAAGAAGTTGAGCCAATCTGGCAATTCTAACTTCGGTTTTGGATTCAGCGTAGAAAATACGTAGGGATACAACTGCATATTGCCCCGGACAAAAAAAACATTTTTTTTTATTTTTTAAGATTTTTGAGCTTGTTTTTGAGATAATCTTAAAAAACTGCTCAAAAACATAAAGAAAAAAACGAATAAAGAAAAATCATGTTTTTCTTAGCTGAATTCGAATCCAAAGTCAAAATTATCAGATTAGCTACATTTTTTTAGATAATCTCAAAAAAACGTTTTCTTTCGTATTTTTGATCAGTTTTTTTAAATTATCTCCAAAAGTTGAACCAATGTGGTAATTCTAACTTCAGTTTAAGATTCAGCGAAAAAAAATACGTAGGAATACAGTATCATATTGTCCCGAACAAAAAAGAATTTTTTTTCATTTTTTGAGGTTCTTGAGCTGGTTTTTGAGATAATCTTATAAAACTGTTCAAAAACACAAAAAAAAACAAATAAACCAAAAATTTTTTTGTCCGGGACACTACACTAGTGAATATCTGCATATTTTTCTCAGCTGAATTCGAATCCAAAGTCAAAATTATCAGATTAGCTAAATTTTTTTAGATAATCTCAAAAAAAGCGTTTTTTCGTATTTTTGATCAGTTTTTTGATATTATCTCAAAAAGTTAAACCAATCTGGCAATTCGAACTTCGGATTCGGATTCAACGGAGAAAAATACGGAAGGATACACTAACATATTTTCCGTACAAAAAGAAACTTTTTTTTGGGTTTTTGAGTAAGTTTTTGAGATAATCTTAAAAAACTACTCACAAATGAGAAAAAAACAAACAAAAAAAAGTTTTTTTTTGACCGGGAAATTACACTAGTGCATTTCTAAATATTTTTCTTTGCTGAATCCGAATCCAATGTGAAAATGATCAGATTAGCTAAAAATTTTGAGATAATCTCAAAAAAACGCTTTTCTTCGTGTTTTTTATCAGTTTTTTGATATTATCTCAAAAAGTGAAACCAGTCTGGTTATTCTAAATTCGGATTCGGATTCAGCGGAGAAAAGTACGTAGGAATACATTAGTGTAGTGTCTCGGATAAAAAGTTATTTTTTTGTGGGGCTGTGTTATTATTATTGTTTTATAGAGAGCCATTGATGGTGTCCTTGCCAGAAGTAGAGATCCTATTATTCAAAACAAGCAGGAGGGAAATTTTAAATTCAATTTTTTTTTACTTCTATTTAGTATGTTTATTATTTTTCAAGCTTTCAAGTTATTTAGCACAAAAAAAGTTTAGATTTTGAACTACTTAAAATTGTTTAGAACTTGTTTAAAACTGTTTAGAACTCATCGAAAATATAGTTTCAAACTTGTTTTAAATTGTATAGAACTATGTTTAAAAATATTCTTTGGAAGTACTTCAAAACTCTTTGTAATTAGTTAAAAACTGTTTAAAACTAGTTTGCTACAATTGAACATAATTCAAAAGTTTTTAAAGCTATTTCGAAACTGTTTCAAATTAGCACGAAAAATTTTTAAACCTGATTGTTACAAACTGTTGAGAACAGCGCCAGAACCGGCAACTCACAGCTGCAGACTGTGAACTACGCGACGGACGGACGGACAGACAGACAAACACCAGTGTTTCGTTATAAGGGTTTCAGCTCTAGTCCACAAAATCTTAAAAAAGGACTTTCTTTTAATATAAAATAGTTCACTTATTTATTTTTAACCGCAAAAAGTTCCATGTATAAAAATATCATTTCTCAACAAAATATTGTTTTAACATAAAAATGTCGATATTTACTCTTCCACAAAGAATTAGTTTTATTTCGAAAATTTGCAACAAAATGTTACCCTGTTTATTTAAAAAACATCTCATCTGTTTATAGGGAGGTAAACATTTTGTTGTTCTTGCACCAAAAACAATTTTATTTCATGAAAATTTGAAATAAAAAGCTGTCTAATCACACAATTGCGATTTTCGGCCAGGAGACAAATTAAATTGGAATTCCCTCTTGCGTGAAATGTGCGCATCTCCAAGTCGACATATGTGGCCTCTGCGAGGCAGCCGTGTACTCGAAAGGGCGCATTGGTGGCAAAAGGGAATCCAAGGGGGGCGCGGTGCATCCAACCATTTGGGAAAATTGGAAATATCAGAATGAAGCAGACGGTTGACTTTTATTCTTCGACTGATTTATATTTTGTTTGCGGTGTGCACTATTGCAACATGCTGTATGATCCAACCTATTAGACTGCAAAATGTTGCCTAAACGTAGCAGAAGTTTCGATAAACTGCCGAAAATGTTAAGCTTAAGTTAACTACTCTCATTTTCAAAGTAAAAAAAGAAAAACAAACTTTTATAACTTTTTAAAATTAAAAATAATAAAAATGTTACAAACAATGAAAAAAAATTACTTTTAATCTGACCTAACCTAAGTTTTTTTCATGAGAAACTGAAAAAAATGGTTTGTATGAAATTCCCACTTCCCTAATTTCATTTTAGAGCTAAAAACCGTTTTTCTGCAATTTTGTATAAAATATACTGTAACTTCGTCATTTTTGATCCAATTTAAAAATTTATTTTTTTATTTTAAATCTGAAAAGCATAGCTTTGTATAATTTTCCCAAAAAATATTGTAATTATAAAGACAAAAAATACAGTAACTTAGCTAATTTATCACTAATTTAATTTAAAAAAAGCTCATTTAACGCAAGATTAAATAGACTTTAAATGCTTTAGCACAGAAAAAAACATTCTAAATAAAATCGGGCAGTAAATCATTGACAAATTTAAAACAATTTTAAAAAATTGTCAATTTTTGAAATTATTTACTCTTTTTCTACAATAAATTTTATTTAAAATATAAAATCTCAATTATGTATAGAAAGCCTTGTTTTATAACTTTAAAATAAAATTTTACTTTTTTGAAATCTTACCAAAAATGATGAAGTCACACTATATTTTATAAGAAAACTGCAGTTTTTTTTAGCTCTAAAATGCAATTTGGGGGGGGGGGATTTTTTTAATTTAATTGATTAATAATAGTAACAAAGAAACTTTTTGGTAAAAACACATAATCATTTTGGAGTATCAAATTTTAACTGGAACGCATAATATGGTTGTCAATGAGATACTTGAACGAAATATAAAGGGTGTAGTTGTATTCAGTAACGGATCAAGCGGGCGTTACTGGGCGGAGCGCAAAAAATGCCGAGCAATCTTTCGAGGGCTTACAGGGAAATTTGCTCATGTCATGGCGTATCCACCATCCTGTGGTCTAATTTCAAAAAATCTCCAGCCATGATGTGATTTTTGAACACATATAGCTCCCTGTGCAGGAATGTGTCAATCTTCGTCGACCTCCTGCTGCGCAGGTCAGTATCCGAGTCACTTTGGTATGATATCAACCCTTACGTAATGAAGAGTTTTTTTTTTAATAAATCATTTTTCATCATAATTTCCGATTTGTTCTGTAGTTAACCTAAAATTATTTTTACTTTTCAGTCAATCTTTAAATTTTGTTCCTTGTTGACAATTTTAAAAATTTTACATTCATGCAGAAACTCCTTAAACTTATCCAGGTTTGGCGTTTCTAACCTTGAAATGTGTTTCGCCTTTCTATTAAATTTTTCGTTGCTTATGCACAATTTTTACTTCAGTAGTTTTTGGAATTCGACAATACTTAAGTATTTAACATTTTTTTGTATTTTTACAGAACTTGGTGTCTGTCTGTCCGTCCGTCACACAGTGGTTCGAACTGAGAAATTACTGTTCAAAATCGTCCACAGCCGTCAATTTTTGACGGATTTAAACTTCTTTTTTTTAAAACGCTCAGAATAAAATTTTCTAGAAGATAGCTAAGCCTGATTTTTAATTTTTGTTTTTATTTTAATATTCTTTAAATAAATAAATGAAAAACTTATATAAATGTTTAAATTTGTAATCTCAATTGAACAAAAAAAATTCTTTTAACCATTTTTTAATGGCCATAAGTAAAGGATAATTATTAAAAAGGTGATGAAAATTGTTAACAAACAAAAATTATTATTATTATTGTAAACAATAATTTTAAATAATAATTGTAAACTTTTTAATATATACTAATAAATTAAAAGTCAATATTAAGCATACTTAATAAATAATGTTATAAACAATTTAAAGAACTAATAATTTTGCTTCGCTTATATTTTAATAATTATTTAAATATTCCTTTATTAATTTCTTCTGTGATACATAAGTTTTTCATTTATTTATTCAAATAATATTAAAATAAAAACAACATTTTAAAATCAGGCTTAGCTATCTTCTAGAAAATTTTATTCTGAGTGTTTAAAAAAAAAAAGTTTAAATCCGTCAAAAATTGACGGCTGTGGACGATTTTGAACAGCAATTTCTCAATTCGAACCACTGTGCGTCGTTCAAAATTTTTCGGAATCACTTACTGCGCATTTTTTGCTCTTGGTGAGAAAAAGAGGGAGAGAGAGAAAGAGAGAGCAAGTTGATGAATGCAGCCAAGTTCTTCCCAACATAAATAAGAGTTTCCGAATAAAACCGAAATTTGCCGAGCGCAGTCGTAAATTTCTTAACAGTGCCAGTGTCAAGAAATTTGTTATTCGAAGCCGAAAGTTGTTAATAACTTTACAGAAGCTGAAAATTAAAGAAAAAATTTACTTCCTGGTAAACGTAAACAAAGCAATAAAATTTAAAATATAAAATAATAAAATATAAAGAAAGCCATTAATTCTACTAATTTCCGATAAAATATATACTTTTTATAGGTCAATCGATTAGTTTTGAGAAATCAAATTTGTTTATTGATTAACTTGCATTTTTATCATGAACATTTTGGGCGGAAAATTTTGCCCAAAATAATCGGACTTTGAACCTAACCTCAAAAAATCGTTAATTGTTTTTTCAAAATTGAACCCTAGCACATATTTATATACTTATCTAGAGTCAATGGAAAGCTTGAGTTATAGCTTTTAAATCGATTTTCTAAAATCGAAAAAAATTCTTAGATTCTTTAAATCTTTAAAATATATTATGTTACATGTATTACATTCTTATGTAAGTGAAAAATATTAAATAAAAATGCTCCAAATACTTTAAAGTCATTGACAGGAAGAATCTTGTGAAATAACTGGTGTTTTCTGTTTGTCGCTTTGTAACTTAAACGTTTTAAAAGGTGTCGTTTGTAGACTAATTGAACATGAATGACCGGAGAGCCTTGAAATTTCTAAAGCTCGGTTACTCGGACCCAAACAAAGATTAGTCCTTGGGAGCAGTTCAGGTAGATTGTTGATCGTCTTGGTACACATGTTGAATGCAGATTATAGCTCCCAAGAGACTACTTTACTGGTTGTAAGACGAGTATTATTAGCACGAGAAGAGAAAATATTTACAACGAATTAGAAAATGACCCTGCTTCTGTCAGTATTCAAAAATGGTAAACAAGAAGGGTTTTTAGATCATAAGCCTAAACTCTTAATCTTCTTGTAAACAAACTTGCCAAACGGATTTATTTCTACCTTTTCGGCGTAATCCTTTTCTTTCATTTTGGCACTTCGTTATGTACCAAAAAGACATTTTTGAAGACAATATTCTTTCTCTTAATAATAATATAATTCTAAAAAAAAAATAAAATATGTTCAAAGCATCAAGTTGATAATTTTTTTCAATAATTCCAATCATTGCATTTTACAAGAAGTGTTAAAATAAAAAAACTTTTTGGATGTATATTTCTGAATAATTTCTCCCATTTTTGTGGGTGTACTTCCGGAAAGCCCAAGTCTCCGATTTTTTTGAAACCTCGTGTATTTGTATAATTCGATGCTTTGATTACAAAAATCGTAGAATTGCCGGCAAGATCATTTTCATAGTAAAAAATGTGTATAAAAAATCATAAAAATTTAGGTTCTTTGCATTTATCTCTTTAAATATTACAAATATAAAAAGTTTCTTCATACAAAATTTGTAGGTCTCACAAAAATACATATTTTATCTATGATCGATTTTTTACAAAAACCAATTAGTTTCGAGAAAATTGCAAAAAATATAAATCACGATAAATGCGGGCCAATTACCTATATATTATATCAACATTGAATTACCTATAGTTGTAATTACCTTATTGCATTACGTAGCTTTATGATAAAAACAATTAAAAAAACAATAGAAATATAGGTTTTCTTCATCGTTGCGTTCCGGAACCATTGTTTCCGTCTCTGTCTCTCACTATCTCCCTCTTTCTCGCACACAACCTTAAATTGACAGCTATTGGCTGTGAACGACGGACGGACAGACGACAAAGTCTTACGATAAGGGTTTCGGTCCCGAACCACGAAACCCTAAGAATAATAAAATTCAACTTAGTATCCTAAGAAAGTATTATGATGACACTCAAAGAAAAAAAAATGTCAATAGACTGATGATTTAATAATTATAAACAATGATTATAAAGAAATTCTCACCTGTGCTTCTTCAACCTAAAAAATTGATTTTTTTTGGTAGTACAATTGTTAAAAGTTGTAGTCAAAGCTATAAATAATTTAAAATGCTATAATCGATAAACAAAGACTATTGTTATTAACATTCGAGTAACATTTATATAAACAAAAATTCTGAATTTTTGTATTTTATCGTGCAGAGCGTGAAGTTTTTTGACTGTAATTGGTTGTTTTTTTCTGAAAGATATTGTTGTTTGAAAACATATTGTATATTACAAAATTTCGAATATTAATAACAATTATAATAAATAATTTCTCATGTGTGTTATTTTATTAAAAAAAAAAAGTTTTTTCATCACAGAAAATTTATAAAATTAAATATTTTTATAAAATAATAATAATTTTTTATTAATAATTTTATATTAGTAATATAAATAATAAACTAGGTACGTAAATTTGTTTATAATAAATGTTGTTAACAATATAATTTTTGTAATATCTACTTTTCTCTATATATTTCTCAGTGCATCCTTGAGCAATAGTGTCGAAAAAATTTTTTTTAGTAAAATAACACAGATGAGAAATTGTTTATTATAATTGTTATTAATAATCAAAATTTTTTAATATACAATATGTTTTCAAAGAACAATATCTTTTAGAAAAAGAACAACTAATTGCAGTAAAAAAAACTTCACGCTCGCTGATAAAATATAAAAATTGAGAATTTGTTTATATAAATGGTAATAACAACAGGGCCGAATCAAGGCTGTCAGGGGCCTGAAGCAAAAAAAGATTTTAGGGTCCCCCTAAAAAAAACCAAAGTTTCTGCATTTTAATCTTATCAGAGTGTCTAGCGAATCATCATTTAAACAGTAGAGAAAATTTTCAAAGATGCGTAAGAAAATGTAAAAAAATTAAAGTTTACATAAATTACAAAATTTACAAAATTTTATTAAAACCAGTATTATGAATGAACAAATAAGAAAATTAAGGATAATTTACATTGAAATGGGAAAATTAAAGCAAAAAAATAAATAAATTCTTCAAAAATAAAAAAGTTTAAAAAATCAATGAAAGTAAAAGAAAGAAAATTAAGTAATATGATAATAATGCGTTATGAAATATTAAATATTCTAAGAAAGATTGATTAAATTGCCTTTTTAAAATCAAAATACTACGCAATAAACAGTAAAAGTTTTTAAAACAAAAAATTGAAATTACAATTAGAGGAAAAAATGATTTTCAAAAAGTTTAAATATTTGCGGACATGATTTTTTTAAGAAAAAAAACCAATATTTCTAAGAAGTAGAGAAATTCTGATCAAATGAGAAAATTTAATATAAGTTTAATTTTACGAAAAATTAAAATTAATGAAGAAAGTTCTTTAAAAATTATAAAAATTAATAAGTTATGACAAATGACAAAAAAACAAATAAATATTTTAAAAATCATAAAATTGAAAAAAATTATATTTTACAACTTCCAACCGTTTTCAATTAACAATTATTCTCCTTAAATTTTATAATTATTTTTTAACTTTTTTAACTATTTTGTTCTGTTGTAGATTATTCCCGACAGTTTTTAAAATTCTTTTTCAATTGTCAATTATTTTGCTCATTTCTCAATTATTTTCTTTAATATTAAAATATTCTCGTCATTTTCTTTAAATTATGAATTATTTTCTAAAGTCAATTCCCTTCTACAATTTTCAATTAAGTTTGTTCAATATTCCAAAAAACTTGACTTTTTTCAATTATAAACCATTATTTCAAATTACAATTTATTTTTTCAATTTTTGATTATTTTCTTCAAATTTCAATCACATTTTTCAATTTTTAATTATTTTTTCGAATATCAATAATTATGCTTTTCTAATTTTAAGTACAATTGTTTAATTATTCTCTTCAGTTCATAATTATTATGTTTTAAAAATTTCATTTCCATTCTACAATTTAAATTTTTTTCCTCAATTTTAATTATTTTATTGGATTCAATTGTTTTCAATCCAGTTGTTCAATTAGCAATTATTTCCAACAATTATTTCTATAATTTTCTTCATTTTTTGATTTTAAATTATTTTTTAAATAAAATACTTATAGTTTGATTTTTTAAATTATGTCTTCCAGTTGTGTATTATTCTACCCATTTTTCGATTTTTGTTTTCAATTGTCAATTATTTTCATCATTTTTCAGAAATTATCTTCAATTTTGCTATTATTCTTGTTTTTTAAAATTTTTTTTTTTTCATTTACTAATTATTTTCTTTAATTTTTAGTTATTTCTTAAAATATTTAACATTTTTATTTATTCTCTTGAAATTTTAGTATTATTTTTCAACGTTTTCAATTATGCTTTTCAGTTGTGCATTATTCTAGTCATTTTTTGATTTTTTTCAATTGTCAAATATTTTCTTTAACATTTTAAAATCCTCCTCTCTAAATCTGAATTAGTGGTTTTCTACTAATGAATTAGCGAAAAGTGAGCTACTATTAAATCAGTAAGAATTTTACTAATTCTTAGTAGAAAACTACTAATTAAATTAGTAAAAAAATCTACTTTTTTTAAAAGTAAAGTTTCACTATTTCAATTAGAAGTTTTCTACTAAGAATTAGTAGTTTTCTACTACGAATTAGTAGTTTTCTACTATATGAATTAGAGAAAAATGAGCCATGAATTTGACTAATTCATAGTAGAAAACTACTAATTCTTAGTAGAAAACTACTAATTCTTAATAGAAAACTACTAATTCAGATTTAGAGAGTCGCTTTTTGCCAATTATTTTTCTCCCCATACAATTACGTCTACAGTTATCAATAAGATTCGTGAATTTAATATTTTTATTTTCTTCAATTCTCAATTTTTTCTTCAAATTTCAATTCCATTTTTCAGTTTTTAATTGTTTTTTTCTATATTCAATAACTTTCGGCTTTTTTCAAATACTTTTTTGATTTTTAATTATATTCTTTAAATTTGGATTTAAATTTTCAATTTTCAATTGTTTTATTCAATTTTAATTATTTTTGTCGACTTTCAATCTATTCGTTCAATGCGCAATTATTTCCAACTATTATTCCTATAATTTCCTTCATTTTTCAATTTTTAATTATTTTTTTTAAATTTATAGTTTCTGCTATACTTCAGCAATTTTTTTTAATCGGCTTATTAATCTAGTCATTTTGTAGATATTTTCTTCAATTTTTTAATTATTCTCATTCTTCAATTATTTCTTTTAATTATTAACTATTTTTCGCAATTTGAAATTATTTCCTATAATTTTTTCAATTTGCAATTAGTCTTTTAAAGTTTTATAATAATTCTTTGAGTTTTTCAATTATTTTTATTTTTGGTTGTGTATTAATCTAGCCATTTTTCAAATTTTGTTTTCAATTGTGAATTATTTTCACGTTTTGCAATTTTTCTCCATTATTATCAATTTTTTTTTAATTTCAGTTTAATTTTTAAATTTTGAATTTATTTCTTCAAGTTTTTATTATTTTCTCCAAGTTTTTATTATTTTTTAAAACTTTCAATTATTTTTTTTCGATTTCAATTTTTTTTGTTTTCGATTTTCAATCCAGTTGTTCAATTTGCAATTGATTTCAGCAATTGTTCCTAAAATTTTCTTAATTTTTCAATTTTTTAGTTCAAATTGAATGTATATTGTGTAGTTTTTTAGATTATTTTTACCAATTGTGTATTTATCTTGCCATTTTTCGAATTTTATTTTTAATTGTAAATTATTTTCGTCATTTTTCTTATATATTCTTTTCCATTTTATAATTATACTCGTAATTTTCATTATTTGCATTTCCAAAAATTCATAGTATTAAATGACGAACAGCAATCTATAGTTTGATTAATATTGCTGTTAATTAATATTTTACTATATACATGTAATAATTGCAACTTTTATTAATTGACACTTATAAGTTTGAAAAAATTAAAGTTTGAGTTAATTGACGTTTGGGATTTATATAAATAATAATGGCTTGGAATTAATTAAGTTTAATATAGTTTTCGACTTTCTTTCTATCAACATTTTTTAGATTAAATTCTGAACATTTTAAATTAAATTTTTCATATTCTTATTAAAGAATACAAGATTGAAATTTAAGTTTTTACAATTTATCTACCTTCCCACAGGTTCTTAAAAATTTGCGGATCGTTTTCAAAATTCACAAATTATTTTAAAAATGCTCGTCAATTTAAAAGTTTTTTTCCCGATACATTAAATTCTGACACCGGGCCTCCCGGGAAAAAAGGTTTAGATATAATTAGATATAATTGATTATATATAATCATATCTCGATTTTTTTTTATTTTATTTTTTTTTTTTTTATTGAAGCATTTGAAGTCTTTAAAGCAAGACTTATTGCCATTACATTGGATATTAGTGTTTACAATTATATATATTTACATCAACTTATAGATTAAGTATAGTGGTTAGATGAAAAGTTCACATTTTTCGAAGAAATTACACAAGTGTTTACATGCTTGGATGTTTGGCTTTGATATTAAGTTACTGACATCAAGAGGAGGCTGCAATTTAATTTTTTTAAAATTTTTTATGAGCTTCAATCTTTCTGCTTCGTAGAATGGACACTTCCATACGACATGATTTAGGTCCTGTAATTCAATGTTATTACAAGAACATGATGGGTCATCTATAAATCCAATTCTTGCTAATGAAGCAGAAAGATTGTAATGATCGGCTCTACAACGATTAATAGTAACAATAAGGCGTCTACTTAGAGATTTTTTTGAGTACCAAGGAACAGTTTTGTTTTTGTAATAATTCTGAAAATATATTTTACCAGTTTGTAGCGCTCGTTCATTCATGAGGTTAATCGTGTTATTTTTTGTTTCTATTTTGTGTTGCAGTAAATAATCAGTAAAGGGTATTCGAACAAGGCTCGATGGTTCCAAGTCAGTGGCCACTTTGGCTAAGCAATCTGCATCTTCATTTCCATTTATACCTGTATGAGAAGGGACCCAGAAAAATTTAATTATTTGATTTATATTATTTTCTATAATTTGGTTGTACATTTTTTTAATTTTAAGAATGTAAGGGTTAGTTTTTGCAGTGATTTTTATTGAACTCAAACTTTGTAAAACACTTAAAGAATCGGAAAGTATATAAAAATTTTGCAAGGGGTTGTCATTTATAATATTAAGTGCATTGAGAATGGCTACACTTTCGGCAGTATAAATCGACGCGTTAGTGTTAATAGATTGTTTGATATTGACATTTAGGTCTGGACAAATGCATGCCGCACCCACGGACCTAGAACCAGGAACCTTGCTCCCATCTGTGTATATAGCGCAAACTCTATTTGTGAGCAAAAATTCAGACAATAAATCATTTGGATTTTGGATATTTTTTAAACTTTCTCCTAGTGTTGTATTTATATCTATTTTTGTTGTTAAAGTTTTATAATCAAAATTATATATGTTACATGAATCTTGGCTTTCACAATTATTTTCTAACATTGTTTTTAAACATTCGTTAAGAAGTATACTCCTTCCTTTTTTGTTTTGCCTTTTGAAGTAGGAATGGTATTTATACAAGGTATTTCTAGTTAGCGAATTTTTGTTAGACATAGTTTTTCGAATGAAGCTTTTACATAAAAATTTTACTCGCTCTTCAATCAGCGGAAGAGTCGATTCAGCTAGAAGTACATTTTTCGGAGTACTACAGCGGTAACCTAGTGCAGCTCTGATGACCGAGTACTGAATTCCTTCTATCTTATCTTTCATATTTTGTTGATTTGGAAAATATACAAAGCTACCGTAATCAATTATTGAGCGTATGAAACTTTTGTACAAAGTTATAAGTGTGTCGGGATCAGAGCCCCACCAAGTTCCTCGCAGGTATTTGATTATGTTACTTGCTCTAGAACATCGGTTAAGTATACAATTGTTTTGTTCTTTGAAAAGGAGTTTATAGTCAAATACAATGCCTAGAAAGATAGCTGTTTCACTTGATTTTATAGGAATGTCATTTATTTTAATTTCTACTTCTCCTGGATTTATATTTTGATTGTTAAAATGGATTAGTTTTGACTTTTGTGGAGAAAGATCGAGACCCAAGTAAAAGAGATTTTGTCCAATTATTTTAATGCCTTTTTCTAAAATAGTTTTACATTTTTTAATAGAAGCAAACTTTGAGTGAACGGATAAATCATCAGCAAATTGAGAAATTTTTAAACTCTTAGGAACTCCGTGAGTAATATCTTTAACATATATAATATAAAGTAGTGGGCTTAGGACTCCTCCTTGTGGTACCCCTTTACCTGCGACTCGATATTCATCTTTTAGACTGTTTGTGTATATGTATCGACAGTAAGTAATAAATTTAACAAAGTTGATAATTTTTGTAGTACAACCAATTGATGCAAGTTTTTCTAATAGTATATCAGAATTGACATTATCAAATGCACCGCTTATATCTAAAAAGGCTGCCATAATATGTTGACGTTTTAAAAAGGCTTCATTAATGTCTAATGTTAAGTTAGTAAGGTTATCAATACAGGATTTACCTAATCTAAAACCACTTTGACTGGGAGGAAGGATATTTTGAGATTCACACCAATACTGAAGTCTGTTTTTTATAAGGCTTTCAAAAAGTTTACATAAGCAAGACGTCAGTGCAATAGGTCTAACACTTTGTCCGTCTGGTTTATCAATAAAATGGACAAAAGTTTTTTTCCAGTCTTCAGGGTATTTGTTAGTTTGGAACATTTCGTTATAAATATCGAGAAGTATCAGATGATATTTAATTGGTAATTTTTTTATAATTTCATAATCTATACCATCTTGTCCTGGGGAGGACTTGATGTTTTTTGAGTCTAGTGCAACATTAAATTCCATGAAGTTAAAATAGTCATCGAAGAATTTATTTTCTTTACAGTTAATAGTTTTATCTGGATTACAGTTTACCCACGGAGGACAAATTTTATTTAATGCAAGTGCGACTTTTTCAGTCGATTGAAGGTTTTCATGAGAATGTGATGTAGGAATTTTTATCCATTTATTTTTAAAGATCTTACATTTGTTCCAAACATAGTTAATGTTAGTACGAAAATTAATTGTTTCTGCAAAAGTTTTAAAGCTATCTTTTTTAGTTTTTTTAAATGTTTTAATGGCTATCGCAACAGATTTTTTATAGTTAATAAGATCTTCAAGTTCTCCAGTTATTTCCCATTTTTTATAAGCAGCCTTTCTTAATCGTTTGACTTTTTCACAATTCGCATTCCACCACGGAACTGGATTATAACGTTTAATGAATTGTTTTGGTTTAAAGTTTTTCTTTTTTGGAGTGCTATTGAGAACAGATTCTGTAATTTCGTTAACAAAAAATTCGTATTTTTTTTGAGCCGGAAGTGAATCATATTCATTTGTACAGAAATTTGAAAATCTATTTTCGAGTTCCGTGGTGAAAGTATTCCAGTCTGTTTTAATGGTTTTTAGTTTAAAGTTTTTTTTGAAATAGTAGTTTTTTTCAGCATCTATAGTAAAAGAAACAGGGAAATGATCAGAGCCTAATGTTTCTTTTTGAACTTGAACATTTATTTTTTCTGCTATGTTTGTTGTTGAAATAACAAGATCTATATTGGATTTTTTGTTTGTATGCACATCAATGCGAGTAAAGGATTGTGTATTATGAATAAAAAGATCATTTAACTCTAAACTTTGATTTAGTCTAGTACCATTTGTGTTAGATTTTTCACAATTCCACGACTCATGATGTGCATTAAAATCACCAACCAAAACACTAGAAGTATTTTGTTTAGTATTTTCGACAATTATATCCCATTGGGACTGTGTTAGAATTGCACCTGGAACTCTATAACAAATTATAATATCTAAATTAGGACTTACATTATTTATACGTAATCCACAAAGTTCAACGGACGGATCGGGTGAATTAATGTTTTTAATTTCTAGGAACGCAATGTTGTTTCTGATAAGGATTAGAATACCTCCTCCTCTTGAGTCTAGTCGATCTTTCCGGTAGGTGATAAAACCAGGGAAGGTATATTTGCTTCCTGATGTGTCAGATGAAATCCAGGATTCGACACATATAAATATATCCAGATTGGTTAGCAGGGTTGGCAGTTCATCTATTCGCTTGTTTATACTTCTTGCGTTCCAGAATAGGCACTTTAATTTGTGGGGCGTTTTGTTTTGAGAGTTGGCCATATTAAAAATTTTAATCCTCTATTTCTCCCATCGAACTCATGGTGTCGCTCATTGTGTCGTCTTTCATTTCTGAATCCATTTCTGGATTCGTTTCTGGATTCATTTTAAAAATTTGATTTTTAATTTTAGTTACCTTAGTTTTTAATTTCCTTTCAGTAAGCAGAGGATAGATTTTATCGAGCATATTGAATAGAGCTGTCAAATCTTGCGTATATTTTTGAGCAAGTTCTGTCACGTTTGGGTTGCCATAGGATTCAAAGAAGAATTTTGTAAAGTTGTCAAATGACAGTGGAAACTTTTGCTCGTTTTCTACTATAAATTCTTTAAGTGGGTTTAATTGTTTTTCAACTTCTGGTAGTTCAGGAAAAGTCGAAACGATTTTTAACTTTTTAGAATTACGTTGTTTTTTGTCTTTTTCGTTGCCTTGTTTGAAAGGCTCAGGAGTTATGATTTTCAGTGGAGGAAAAGAAGATGAGTTTGAAGAGGATAAAGGTCTTTTTATATTACTGGTTGTAGGTTGAAGAAAGTCTTTATTGGGATTTGTATCGAGTGTGGATTCTGTAATAGAGTCTTTTGCAGATTGGTGATTTTCAGGTGTGGTTGAATCATCATGAGTCAACATTGGCTGTGAAACGTCATTGTTTTGACAATGCCGAGCTATGTGTCCTTCTTGTTTGCAAAGGAAACAAGAGAGCTTTTCTGTCGAGAAGTAAATCCAGTAGTTTGTATCTTCAAATGTTATTTGGAGAGAGGCAGGTAGTTTTTCAGTGTCTTCAGGTTTAATATAAAACTGTCTTCTGAAACTCAAGATGTGAGTGTATCCAGGTTCACTCATTCCTGCTCTAATACTCGAAATGTATGAAACAGGTATAACATTAATTTTAGCATGCTCTTCTTGAATAACTGAATGGGGGATAATTGGGCAAACGTTAGATATTATTATACGTTTTGATTTTAATATGAGAGGTCGAATTTCCAAGGTGTGTTGACCAATGTTTACTTTCGTATTATTGTCAACAAGCTTATCAACGATCTCTTTTCTGCTTAAGTAGAGACATATACGACTATGTGAAATGCGCGAAACGAATCGTATGTTTTGAGGATCAATTAGATTTCCGATTGCGACGGTATATTCATGGACGGTTAAACCTTCAACTGCATCTAACACGATCGCCTGCTCCTTGGTAGGAAATTGCTCCTGTTGAACTTTTTTTGCATACGTAACTGTGGGAGATTTTTGGGAATTCATTGTTGTAGCCATTTTGATCAAACTCCACTAGCCGCAGGAGGCCCACGACCAGAGGAACTTCACAATTGCCTAAATAATTGGCAAAATGAGTTTCACAGAACCACTTGTCACAGTAATTTTAATTTTCCTCGCGCACTTTAGGCACAGATAAATAAACACTCACGAGCACGAGCTGTAAACACGTCTTCACTCGTTGAACGCTCAGAGGAAAAAAACATATCTCGATTTTGTCTCTATCTGACCAGATATAATTAGATCTAACCAGATTAAAAAATTTTAAATAAATAAATAAATTTATTGAAAATTATAAATATTATTAAAAAATATGAAGTTGGGTGATATAATTAATAAACATTTGTAATAAATAATAATAAAAAAAAAAAAAATTGACTGACCCGAGACTCGATCCCGCACTCCCAAGACTTCTAGTCAAGAGCTCTAACCACTGCTCCACACTGATACTTAGAAATAGTTCTTGTTAGAATGTATATGAATCAGTATGAGCGAGATTAAATATAAATAAAACTACATCTAATCATATCTAAACTTTCTTCTGTGCTTCAAAATTATTAGATTTCAACACATATTTTACTTTATATACACATCTTATATATATCTATATGTATATTTTAGGTATATTATTGTTCAATTTTAAATTATAAATTAATTTGATAATTTATTCATAAAATGAAATTATGTAAGCGGCAATGTCAATTTAATGCAAATTTGAAAAAGTCCAAACTATATTATTTATATATATTATAAATAAATTATTTTTTTATTAGATATAGTTTGATCTGATATTATGTATGATTAAATCTGTTAACAAAATGATTATATCTGACTTCATATCTGACAATATCTAATTAGATATAGAAAGGTATAATATCAGATTTGACTATGTTAAAATATATCTAGTTAGATATGACCTCACATCAGGCGATATCTATCTAGATATAAACAGATATAATATCAGATCTGATTATATCTAAATATATCTAGTTAGATCTGATTATATCTAAATATATATAAGCAGATATATGTTTAAATAACTGATTATATCTGAATAGATCAAATCGTATATCATTAGATCTGAAATATATCTGATTATATCTACAATATATCTGATGATATCTGAAATATATCTGATTATATCTAAACCCTTTTTCCCGGGCTTTTTGGTTTCCGGGCCCTAAAGCACGTGCTTTAAGGTAGATTCGCCCCTGGTTTTTAATTATTGTACTTTTCAATTTATAATCTTACTCTAATTAGCCATTAAGCCACAAAAAAGGTAATATTTCGTAATAATAATTAATGAATTAATTTATTAATAAATTGTTAGTAATAATTATTACCAAATTTAATTTCAAGTCGTGTTATTTTGAATCAGAGAAAGGTTAATATTGTTAATAGGGATTCGTAAAAGGTGCTGTTGTTTGTTTCTCTAATTTTGTATTTTTATTTTGTTGAATGATTAGATTTGATTCGTTAAAGGTAAAAATGAAATATGAAACTTATCCAAAAAGATAATCTGGTTTTAATATCTTTTGGACAACTGAATAGACGATTCAGTGGATTGGAAGCTGCTGGAGGATGGGGGGGGGGGCAGTAAAAGCGCCGCGACGTCGGCGAACCGTTGTCGTATCAATGTGGTGAAGATTGACAGCAAGAGCTATGATAAATGGCGTTCAGGCACCCCGTCTCACGACCACCCTCTCCAACATCACCAATCCCGCATGCCACAGTGGTACGGATCCACCCCTGCTGGGTCGGAAGGTCGAAGGGGTTGGGTGCAGAAAGTTCGACGCATCAAAAGAGAAGAAATCCGCGGTGAGAAGTAAACACGAAACATTGTTAAATAATTGAATTCAGGAATTTAGAATCAATATTGTTCTACAAAGTATATTGTGCAGTTGTGTACATTAAGGGGCAAAATAAGTGTAAAGCTTCAAAAAATTCAATTTTTTTTTCATAAATCGCTTGTAAAACTATTGAAAAATATATTTTGAAAATTCCAAACGAAAATTTCGAGCCGTTCAAAAGTTATAAGCAGAGCTGGGTAAGTATTTGAAATGAATCTATTTCAAAAACGTATTTGAAATGCAAAATGCCATTTTCCATTTTCCATTTCAAATAGGAATCAGAAAAGCATTTTCCATTTCAAATAGATTTGCAACCTATTTTTCATTTGAAATTCCATTTTCCATTTTAAGCGCATTTTTGAAGTATAATAATGTACAATACACAAACATTTCGACCTAAACAACGTTTATTTAATTAATAATTTTTTAAAGATAATAATATATTGTTATGAATAAAAAAAAGTTAACTAACAAAATAAATGGATCGTTTCAAAATTTTTTAATTCGATCGGATTCGCTTCAAAGTTGTTACTCGGGGGTTTTCGGGGTCGCTGATTACGAATCTGGAGCAACTTTTTGGAAATTTAATATGGTGGATCCAAATCTAGGGTGAGTTTTAAGGGTTGATTGGCTCAGGTTATCACTTAATATCAAGGTCACTCGACCACCAAATAATTTCCTATTCATTAGAAACCCTTAAAAAATCCAATACCCCCGCGTAACAAGAATAAAGTCAATCTAATCAAAATTTAAAAATGGTGTCCGCCATTTTGGATCCGCCATTTTTAATTTCTAAAAAGTAACTTCAGATTCGTAATCAGCAACCCCAAAAACCCCCAAGTAACAAATTTAAAGCGAATCAGATCAAAATTAAAAATTTTGAAACAATCCATTTATTTTGTTAGTTAACTTTTTTTTATTTATAACAATATATTGTCTTAAAAAAATATTAATTAAAGTAAGCCATATGGCAAAAGTAACTACACATCCTAAGTTGCAATTTTTTAAAAAGAACGGTCATTTATTTTTAAACCTTTTTTGGGTAAAGGGGGAGGGGTCTGTTTTACAGAGAATGACCCATTTATTTTACTTAAAAGCACGTGGAAGGCTTGACGTTAGATAATTCGTATTTTTTAATTTACTCATTATACAGTTATTGAAATTAATTTGTTAATTGTTCTTTTATTCTTGTCGGGTGCAAAAAATTAATTTTAATTATTATTTAATGAGTAAATTGGAAAACCATTTTGCATTTTATGTAAACCTATTTCAAATATACATTTTCCATTTTAAATAGAAAATAGAAAAGCATTTTCCATTTTGCATTTTAAATGGTTTTTTTAGAACCATTTTACATTTTATATTTCAAATAGATTTGTAAAACCATTTTACCCAGCTCTGGTTATAAGCAATTAAGTTTCAAGCGTATTGAACCATTTCTTAAAAAGTCGTCCGCCATATTGGATCCGCCATTTT